>WURS02444961.1:0-14622 GCA_011762765.2 Rhinocypha anisoptera
CGTCACCCGGTCTCGAACCCGGGTCCCCCGGTCAGTAGCCAAGCACTCTACCCACTGGGCTACCACGACCTCATTGATGAGTATAGATCAGAAAATAATAGGATGTCATTTTATTATGGTGAGCACTGTAATGGCAAGGAAACATTTTAAATTGGGAAAATTGAATACAGTTTACATAAAGGTAATTGACTTCTTGAGTTAGAAAAAGTTTTTATGTTAAGGATAAGGAAGAAAGGGGAAGGTGGAAGGGAAAATTGGAAGATCACTAAGAAAAAATAGTTATTCTGTTTAGATTAAATGTGGTCCTGAGATATGAAGAAATGGCAGTGAATGAGGGAGTTGTAGTAAATAATATCCTTGCATTTACTAAGGCATGTAGGTGGAAATGAAAATTGGAATATTTTTTGACTTGCCCTCTTTCTTAGGTGGAGAGGAAGATAGAAAGGTAGACTTATGAATTTGAGAATACAAGGCTTAATCAAATGTAACAGGTGGGTATAACAGAGATGCCATATAAAATATAACACTGAAGGCTTTAGAGAAAAAGTTGGAAAAGTGAAAGGGATAAGGAACATGATAGAGTGGATTAAAAAAGAGTATGTTAGAAAAAAATGGACCAATAAAAAATTGAAAAATGGCTTCTGAAGATGAAAGAAGACAGTACAGAAAACTTAACAATGTATTAAGGAGGTTGGCAGATGAGACTAGAGAGAGGGAATGTGATAAAATAGAAGAACTGGAAAAACAAGGAATATAGATTGATGCATTTTCATGTAGTTTCATAGAAATGATGACAAATGAATTTTTAGATGAAATATTTTAGGTGAAAATGTTGGTCAGAAGAATTAAAATTTTGTAAAGAGTAACAGAAGGTTGTGATGTAAGGAAAGATTAAGTGGTAGAGAAAGGTGAAGAATATGAATTTAGGAAAGTATGAAAGAGAATGTGTATTAAAAAACCAAAGAAAAATGCTGCACATCTACACACACACAATGATTTGGAAATATGAAATGATGTATAATAGTTTTCAGAGGTTAAAACTTTTTATGGCAGACTATTTTTAATATCTTAATAAATACTTATTTACTAGCAACCACAGTATTCAACCCTTTGGTTATTTTAATAGGTGAGGATAGCTCACTTAGTACTTACCCAACTTTGCACACTGTGATACCCCATGAAGATGTGGTATCTAGAAAATCATTTGGCTTAAGTCTAACTGGAGTCATCTATGGGACTTGAACCCAGGCCTCCCATTCAATAGCTAAGCTCTCTACCTACTGGGTTACTATGACTCCAAAAGTAATTACTGATTGTAATCATTTAAAAATATTTTCTGCGAGTTTAAAACTATTTCTGAGTCTATATTGGACAGAATCTGATGCAGTGAAACATTGTGAATTTCAAAGGTGGTGTCTTTTGCACCCTTTGTAATATTAGCAGTCTCAAAAGTGCAATTTTTATCAGGGAAAACCCCCTATAATTGGAATTTATAACCGTATTGCCTGACCGATCTTTCAGAACCAAGACCCCTGCATTGAAATGCAAATAAAGATAAATGTTTTTGGGCACAAAAATTGACAAAGACTGCCTATTATTGGAGGACTACAGTGTATTAATTACCAAAAAAACCTCAGTGACTAGTGTGAAGACTTTACTTCTGTGTAAATTGCAGTCTCAGATTCCTCTGCAAATTTTATATATAAGCCACCATTGGAAAAAATTAAAATTGTCTCTCCTATATCATATTATGATCAAACCATTAAGAGGCTGTAGCTTTTCTGTATTTCCACAGAATGAGACATGACCGGTTATGACAATATTCATCATCAGATGATGAAGTTTATCATCGACAGCAGCAGTGTCTGATTTATTCTGTGGAAATACATAAAAGCTTCAATCTCTATTTGTTTAATTATGGAATTCCACTAAATACTACTAGGTGCTGAGAAAACGGTTACTGAGTGTGCTAAGTTTAGATTAGATTTGTTTTAATTATAATCAGATTGGTCATTTATACATTCCTTGCATCATTAATGTGTATGCATTGATTTTTTAAAAATTGAACGTATATTTTTTGTCTGTTCAAGTCGAGTATATATTTTTGTAAATGATTTATATCATTTTGTGTGTTGAATTCTGGTTGATTGGTATTTTCATTTTTTGTTTGTTAGAAAATCATTTCATACTTGAATGCATGTTCTCTGTATACTATGTGTAACCATTTTGGTGCAATGGAGTTAAGATATTTTACCCCTCTGATTAAAATGTCAGTGGTGTGTAAATTTCACACACGTGTAACAGTTTCTCAATTCATCAGGATTTGGCTGCCATTAATAGTGAAATTACATTCCTTGCAGGCTTCTCAATGGTTAGTGATTCTCAAGGACCTACTGATTTCTCGGCTCAGTTGGCATTTTCTGAAGATTCTAATTCCCAAGGAAGTGAGCCAGCTGCCAAACGTCTCAAAACAACTGACTGAATACTGATGTCATATTTTTGCTTGATATCATTGTACATAAAATTGAAGCACAACCCTCAGGGGAAACATTTGTCACGCTGTGACTTGAGTGCTGCTTTATAAGTGGTTCTCAATCTTTTAAATGATGCAGAAGTTGAATTCTGCATATTTATCTAGCTCAGAAAGTGAGCATCTGTGTGTAATGTGTTGTCAGAGATTTATTATGAGATTGAATTACAATCAATGCGTGATTTAACTTGGTCAGTGGTCAACCAATTCTTCTGCTGATGGAGAAATAATGATACAAATTAATTTCAACTTGTGACGTGTAAAGTGTGTTGTATTTATTTAAAAATATTTGTTTTGGTAATTTGTTAAGTGTTAAAAAATATAGTTGAAAATTGCAATATAGATTGTTAAATTGAATATTGTATCTTGATTCTCCAGTTTGAAGATTCAAAATTTTCATTCAAAGTATTTTAAAAGAAGAGTTATATATGAGTGGGAATATAGTTTTTCACTTCAGACTAAACTTATCACTGTAAAGGAAGGAATTTATGCCCCTATGAATTCCTATTTTACCACTGTAATTAATAATCATGATAATAACCTCAATAAATATTTGATGTGAAATGTATAGTGGTGTGTAGAATGCATGGTATATAAGAGATATAAAATAAATTCTTTGCTTTTTACATTATTTATTATGATAGTCTTTTTAGCATCATGAAGCATGATATCTGTCAAAATAAATTAATGCTTCGCAATACACCTTCCATTTAGCATTATGCTGACTCTTTATGTTTAGAAGTAACAATGCCTTTTAGAAATTCATATACAGGGAAAAACATCCATCGAATTAACTTTGCTTGACACTGAAGAAGAATTATTAAATAGGATAAATTTCCTTTTACACATCAATGTGCCACATTATCTTTCTTATGACATTACGAAAATGTGAGAAAACAGCACCTCCCTTTGAAGTTGGTTACCAACATAACATCTTGCATAATTAAGTTAATAACAGTAACACACTTATGGTGTTTGCTATATTATGAGAAACCATAATTGAGCAGCTTCCAAATATCATATGAGCATCAGCTTTTGAGTGCTGTGTATATGTAACCAGTATGCGTCTGAGGAAATGAAGACCACAAGCAATGAAATTAATTCTGTTATATTAATTTTATGAAACTACAAGTTCTCTCATTCTCATATGTCCCTGTTACATGATGTGGCAAAAATATACTTATCAAATGACATCCAGTGTTTATCGACATGTGTAAAAGATTTGTGATTTTAATTGATGATTAAAATCATACTGTGACCAATGGATTACTGAAATATTTTTCATTTAAAATAACATGGTCTTGGTGGCAGTGGGGTAACTTCCTTGTCTGCCAACCCGATGGTCGCGGGTTTGAATCCTGACTAGGTGGATTTTTCTATCTCCACCTAGGCATGGACGTGTCTCTTCATCCTTGTTATAAAAAAAATGTTATGGCGTCCACTATAAATTGGCCTCTTAGTGCTGTATGTTGGCAATTGAAAAAAAAAAATAACGAGTTTGGTCAGAAAGAAAGGCCCTAGGGTGACCACTGCTTAGCTCCCACCACTATGTACCCCTTGCAAGTTCAAATGGTTTTCCCAAGTTTTCATTACTCCACACATTTTGATGGAAATTTTGGAATCTTTCACATTGTCAGTGTGGATTAATGTTGAGCTGTAACATTTCAATGTATTCACTTGGAGACGTGTTGTAGCAAACCCAGTTATGGGTTGTTGAAGATTGTAGTAGCATAAAGTTGGGTAAATGAGGCAAAGACATTAAAAGAATAGGAATTTTAGATGGAATGATGGCAGGTAAGAAGTATGGGAAGATGAAAAGGTATTTACTTTGAAAGCATGGTGTTTTTTTTTGCAAGAGTTCATCAAAACATACCTCAAAAGGTAGATTACTAATCATCATCACAATATTGAAGAGTTTGAAATTTTTATTGGTCTCATCAAGTGAAACTTTACAAAAATATATGTTGTTCACAATTTTTAGAGGAAAAATGTCTCCATTTGGTCAATTGAATTATCCTGGCCACAAAAATATAGCCCTACCCTCTAGGGCATTGTCCAAACTATGGCGTGCAAAGATATTCAGTATAACCAGTGACTACAGAATACACAGACTAAGTATTCCTTAGTCTACGGCATAACCAAACATTTGATAGGTGAGGGTTGAGTCCATGTAGTACCAAGCTGAATGGCATGTTAAGGGGTAGTAGGGGGGGTGCAGTTCTTTTCCCAGTGAGGCAATCGCAGTTTCTGGGGAAGAAGGTAACCAGAAAGTCACTCCACTTGGAGGTGTCCAGAGACATAACTTAGCCTTAAACTTGGGTTCTTTGTTCAGTACTGAAGCACTACCTGTTGGGCTACTATAAACTCATAATTAGCATAAATGAACATTAAAAACATTAGGATGGAAACCATGAACACAAACTCTAAAAATAAATTTACATTTCTATCAATTTCAAATAAAATATTTCATACAAATTATTCAAACGTTTTCTTGTAAAATTATTTTACATACACATGACTGTAAAAAGTTTGGCCCACTTACCCTATGGTATTTTGTAATTTGGACTGCAGAACAAATATTTGTTTGGGCACCACTGCCCTGTGGCAAAGCTGACCTTTCTGCTTGAGTGAGTGGATGTCATTTATTAGCATTGAAGAATGTCAATAGCTAAGCTAGCTACTCTAGTGCAGACATGAGGTACTACATGTATTTCATTAAGATTTCTCCTGCTAATTTTGACTAATTTTGCAAAGATCCATATTAGCAAAATTAATGTGCCCCAAAAAATCCCTTTATGTCTCAAAACAAAATTCCACTTACCACAGAGATTTTTGTAATTCATTTGTGTCTTTTAGAGATTAAATTTCTTTGTTCATAAAAATATCCTCTTCAGAGAAATTTTCTCTGGATTTCTTGAGTTCAATCCTGCTTTTGGAATACGTTTTTAAATGCAGATGTTCAGGATTACTTAAATATTATTGTATATATGTAGCAAGAGCACAAATGTTCACTTCCATGACCTTTTTCATGGACTACATTTCAATTGCTTTACAGTTGGGATCCTCATGACAGCAGCCATGTTTGATCTTAAGATGTTAGATTAGATGTTTTCATTGGTCAAAAGTATTTACAAAATACATAGACCTTGTCAAATGTTCAGAGTATATAAAAAAAAGCATAAAATTTTATTACAATTTATCAGACACATTAGAATACATATCGCAAGTGGTATGAGTAAAGAACTCTTCAACAGAATACAATAGGTAGACCTCAGTAATTTGAGCACTCCAGCTTAGTTTTGAATCAAGGTAAAACCCAAATAGTTTTGTTGGTTTCATATTACCTGGGGCAGATTTCAGAGTACAAATTAACTTTTGAGTTTTTTCCCTGTTAAGCACAAAACCATTTACACCAAACCAATGATTAGTCAATATTATATGATTATCTGAACTTTCATCAGCAGTGGTGGTATTTTTACAAGTATCAATTAAGGTTGTATCAGTGGCAAAGAGAATAGAATTTGTGGGGATGATGTATGGAAGATCATTGATCATTATTAAAAATAGAATGGGTCCCAGGACAGACACCTGGGGAACACCGTATTGAGTAGGGAGTGAGGAGGACTGCACTCCTTCCATTTCAGCACATTGAAAACGCTGAGAAAGATATGACTGGAAAAGAGACAGCTCCACTCCTGAAATCCCATAGTATTTCAATTTTTCCAGTAATATAGAGTGGGAAACACAATCAAAAGCCTTGGTTAGATCACAAAGGGTTAAAACAGCAGATATTTGGTCTTCATAGGAGTTGTGGATGACATTGATGATATATTGAATAGCTTGTATGGTAGTTTTACTTTTACTGTAACCATATTGAGATGAGCTGAAAAACTCACCATTCTCCATATAGCTGTATAACTGTGATTTAATAATTATCTCAAAAATCTTACCAATAATTGGTAATACTGAAATAGGATGATAATAGTTGCAGTCATCTTTGGGGTCTTTCTTATATACTGGAGGCACCCTAGAATATTTTAGGTGTTGTGGAAAAACACGTGATTGAAGGCAAGTATTGAATATAATACTAAAGGGCTCCATTATATATTCATTTAAGCTTTTAAGAAGGTTATTTGTGAGGCCATAAATATCTTTACTCTGAGTTTTTAAGAGATTTAATAACTTTAAAGATCTCATCTGGTGTAACCCATTTCCATTTAAAGTAGCTTTTGTTTATTCTGTAGTTGTTTAACATGGGTATGGCTTTTGTTTGGTCAAAACAAGAAGCTGTTGTGGTTGTCTTCTCATCCATCTCTAAAAGATTTGTTAAAGTCTCCGGGAGACATTGAAAGATCAAGAAAAGTTAATAATGCCTGCTTCTTTTTTAATTATATTCCGTGCTGCCTTAAGTTTATTGTCAAAATTGGAGATAAATATATTCACAGTTGGCGACTCTTTTGGCTTAGGTTACTTGCTGATTGTACTCTTTTTGGGCATTGGCAAGAAGACCTTTGTTTGGTTCATTGCTGTTAGATTTATCAAACTTATAGGCATAAACTAGTTTCTCCTTTAGTTGGAGAATGTCAGGAGTGAAACGGGTAATCTTAGGAGTTCTTTTACCAGAACTTAAAAACTTCTTTGGGAAACACAGCTCAAGGAGACCCATAAATTCTGTAAAGAAGAGTTTGAAATTTTTCTCTCCATTATTTTTAAAATATGTTAAATATATTATTAAAAAGTGAGAACCAGGTGATATTGGAAATAAGACATTTAAAATGCCATACACCATTAGGCATAATAGGCCTGACTAATGCACATTGAGTACCTTTATTTGGGATGCTATCGAGTGAAGAAATGGACATATTAAATGTTAGGGCTAAATGATATATACATTATATTCTATCTCTTTAAAGTTAGTAATGATATTGTCTAGGCATGCAGCAATTCTAGCAGGTTCAAAGTTAGAGCAGTGAAGGTTGAATGAGCTCAATAGGTTAGACAATGTGAAGGCATTATTGGAAGCTCAAGACATGTCAACATTGAGATCAGCACATAGAATGATATTAATGTTATTCCCTCAACTCAGACATAATTCTAATGCTTGTTCCAGTTTATCACAAAAAACCTGATAATTTCCATTAAGAGAGAGGTATAATAAGGCTACAACTACTTCATATTTTTTAACATAGATAGCAACCATTTCAAAGTTTAGTTATGAGCAGTAGCTAGTCACATCAACTCTTTAACATGACTCTATTAAATCTAAATTTGGGAGTCCAAAATGTTAGCAGGAATAGACGAGGGTGGTCTGAAAAGTTTCTGACCCATACAAGACATTTTTTCTGAAATTTTTTTTTTCAACATAGTCTCCTTGTAACTCTACTCACTTCTCCCAGCAATGCTCCCATCTCTGTAACCCATCCAAAAAGTTTTTCTCTGCAAAATAATTGTTCACGAAGGTGATTGCCTCTTCATTTGACGAAAATCTGTCCTCCGAGCGCAATTTTTAGATGAGGGAACAAAAAGAAGTTGCTTGGGGCTAGATCTGGTGAGTAAGACAGATGGTCAAGCAGTTCAAACCGTAATTCGTGGTCTTTCGCCATGGCAACCGCTGGGGTGTGACGGTGCATTGTCTTGGTGAAACAGGATTTTTTTTTTCTGCAAATGTGGTTGTTCTTCCGCAAGTAGTTCTGCCTTCAGGTTGTCAAGTAATGATGCGTAGTATGCTCCTGTAATGGTTTTTCATTTTTGAAGATAATTGATTAAAATAACTCCATGACTATCCCAAAAACAGTCGCCATCACTTTCCCAGCTGAAAAAAGTTTTTGCTTTTTTTGGAGCCGGTTCCCCCTGTGCAGTCCACTGTTTTAACTGTATTTTTTTTCGGGCGTATAATGGTGTATCCAAGTTTCATCTATAGAATTAATCAGTGCCAAAGCTAGGATTTATTGCTCCTAAACTGCGCCAACAGAGCGTTGGAATTGTTCATTCGAACACGTTTTTTGTCTAATGTGAGCAAACGTGGCACCCAACCCACTGACAGCTTTCTCATGCCTAAATGTTGATTTAATATGTGACAAATACGTTATTTTGACATGTTCATAACCTCTGCTATCTCTCTCACTTTAATTTGGCAGTTGTCTAGCAACATTTAGTGAACTTTGGCGATGTTTTCTTCTGTAGTTGCAGTTTTTGGACATTGTAAACGTTTATCGTCTCCCAAGCTCTTATGGCCGCGTTTAAATTCAGCTGCCCAAAATTTCACTGTGGTAAATAATGGTTCAGAGTTCCCATACATAGAATCCAACTCATCTGTGATTTGCGTAGGCGCATTGCCTTTCAAAAACAAATATTTAATAACAGCTTGATACTCGATTTTGTTCATTTTCACAAAAACACTCACATCAACTCACTCAAACGACTGTTACATAACAACTGCACGTCCAAAATGGCTGAAACTTTGGAAAGTAACTGTCAACAGATGAACAATGAAATTCACTAGATTTTATTTAAGAGTGCTGCCATCTTCATTTTGAGGTCGGAAACTTTTCAGACCACCCTTGTAGAATAAGAAGTATTAATGTGATACCTTGAAAGTAGTCACCATGAACTGAAGGTGTGATAGTATATAAAGGCTAAGGAAAGCAGATAATGGAATAGTTTTGGTCACATCTTGGAGGGAATAATTAATTTTTTTAAACTATGGATGAAGACTCAATCTTAGAACCATTAAAAATCCATTCTAAATCTAGCATACTTTTGTTTATAACTTTTAGTCATATAATGTTACCTGATTGGTCATTTGGATGATAAGATTTTCATTTTACTTACCTTTATTCTCTAGTTTGTATAGCAGACATGTTGCGGCCAAAGGTGCACCTCAGCCAAAAACAAATGACAAATCCAAGAAGATATCACGAAGAAGGGAGCACAGCTGAATCAAGGAGTATTGATTAAATGAGCAACATGAATTCTCGATAAAATTGCTATGGTCTTTTGGTACCTCAACAGGGATTTTATCCTTCATGACCATGCTCTCCTATTCATGAAACTAAAATTGTTCTGCAAGTCATCTGGTGGATGACTTTTAGTGCCTTCCTGCGTGCCTGCTTTTTATCTAAGTATTCAAAATGCTTGAAAAACTGCCTATAAGTCAAGTATGGAGATGAAAAAAACACTTTTTTGTCTTATTAACTTTGATAAGTCAAATAAGGATTACAGTTATGACAATATTTTTTAATGCTGCAGTTGATTAATACTAATTAACTAGTTTCTATATATCAGAACGCTTTATAATGTTTGTTGTTTATCCTAAAGAGAGTTAATCTCATTACACCTTTAATATGTGCCAAAGTTTACTTTTTAATGGTGCACAGTTCTTACATAATGAATCTCATAGCTTTTATAAAGTTTTTTACTTATCATAAGAATTTGTTGTTTACAATGTAAATATTCATATAAAAAGTATTTCAAAAGGCTTTTGATATAGTAAGTATTTATGTAGTGCAGATTTTATCATGAGTTTATATGCTGGGTTGAAAGTGGTGCCTTAACCACTGAGTTCCAGTAAAACCTTAAAAGTTTATCAACTGTACTACACTGTTAGGTAATGGAGTTATTTGACTAAAATTACTTAATTTTTCCTTCCATTGACCTTGATTTTTTTAACATCCTAATTTGGTTGATTCTTTAAACCATCCATGTTCTCAGGTAACATCAGTCTCCAATAGTTATCTATTTTTATAACTTTGTACTAAATGCAATGAATGTTACATATTTATCAATTGTTTCTATGTAGTTCCTCTTTTTATTTGGAATATCTTTAAATGACGCAAACATAAATCAGAGTAGGGAGGAGTTACCTAGCTCCACCAACTTTTTTACTCTCCTTTTCCAACCACATGGAAGATGGTCCATTGTTATAAAGTGTATACATTTCCTCAGTCATTGTTACATAAATGTTTTGTCATTTAGGCAGGAATTGAGCCAAAAAGTACAATTTCGGAGAATTACTGAACTTTTTGGAGGGGTTTTAAAGGGGAACTTAACATGCAAGGATGAGGATTTAATTATTACTGTTTGTCATAAAACCTTTTCCAGTACATGCTATTGATTGTTATCAACATTGAATCAGCTTTGACACCCTTCAGCATTAACCATTAGAGCCAAGAAACTGCAATCTCCTAGTTAGCACTGAGTAATGGAGAGTGAGCAAAACCAGGTGAATGAATGTAAAATATATACTAATGGTTATCCATAAGTTTAACAAAGTCATGCCTAATGTGATTATGTTTACAGATGAATGAATGCCTAGTTTAAATGATGTATTCTCTTCTGTTAGGACCATGGTTCACATTTTTCCTGTGGTAACTAGGGATGAGACAATGTCACAGTGATTAGTTAGGTAATGATAAAATACATTATGCCCAAAATATTATCCATTGCATTTTTATTAAATTAATTTTGTTTCCATATAGTATTTATCGCTTAAATAAAAAAATGAAAAATTCACAAATGGTTTAAGTAAAAAAATTAAGGAATTTCTTCAGCATAATAGAGAAGTTCGTAATTATAAAGAAATGAATGCTTTAAAGCTAATCCTCCACAGTTAAATAGTTTTATAATTCATTAGCTTTCAGTTTTGAAGAATCGCATATAACGTCACATAATGGGTGAATTGGGGAGAAACATGCTCAATTTCAATTTTAAGGGAATAAAGCAAAGACATTTAATTTTTAAAGTTTTAATTTGATTCAGTGTTAATATTTTTCTTAGATCTTAAATTTTGCTTCTGCCACTTTTCATAATAATCGTGGAGATCATGGGGGCTTGTAGAAATAATAATGCACTTTTGAAATAATTTTTTAAGAACTAATCATAAAAAAAGCAAGCCCTGTATCAAACCACATGTACCCGATCTATTACAATAAAATGGGCCCCTCATGTTGGGCGTCGTTCTTCCAACATGTGGGGAGGGAAAGATGGGGGAAATAAAGAAATCTGGGAATGGGTAGTGGTTGGGGGGAAGATTTTGCTGGATGTGACATTAGGTCACTTGAGGCAGGTTTGATTAGTGGTCGCGTGGGCATACCTCAGGGCTCTGCCAAAGGTCATCTGGCTGGTCTCCTTGTTCTGGTTAGTTAATGGGCGGGAAGAGGATTTTGAGAAATTATTGAACTACCCTTTTCGAGTCTAAATGACACTTCATTATAAAACCAGACCTCACACGAGGCAAACACCATTCATAGCAACACGCAACATGACTTTAGCTCAGCACCTTGTCAACTCATGCGCGAAAATTACCTTGCAAATGAAAACCAGGATACTTGAAAATACAATTGAACATTTAATATCACATTCAACAATTAATTATCAACAGCAATCCATGACCAACAAAATGAAACAACCATTCCATTCAAACTAATCATTTATATACAAAATCAAATGTGGATTAATGAACCTTATTCCTTAACACCATTAAATTTACAAAGGACTCAATGACAGGAGCAACATTAACCATTATTGACCGAACTGATTCTTTAACATTAACAATTCAAGTCTTTTCTACTTTCAACTTGCCTTCTTTCCTTCATTTGTGTGGGGGGATTTTGATTTTAGTATAGGGTGTGAGGGTGGGGGATAAAAGGCAATGTCACATGGGGAGGCAAATAATGACTTAATTTTATTTCTTGATGATAGGAAGCGCAGTTCCCATAAGGCCAATGGTTGTACAGTTACGGTGCGGCATCCTGGTGGCCAGATGTATTTCATTTAAATTTTTGGTGGAAAATTTGGATTCTCAGTTGGTTGTATTTCTACAAACTTTTATAAATACTTCTGCCATACTCTCCAACGTACTCTTAACCTTCCAAATTAACAGGAACAAGGAAACAGGCTTGGTGCATCACTAACAACATGGAATAAAAATTGAATCCAGATAAAGGCAAGTTTATTGTGCAATTGGATCCAAAAGTCTTCCGACAAAGCTGAGGGAAACAGTCTTGACAGCATGATATTTCATTTCATATCTATCAGCTCGAGTTCCATGACTGATTCATGAATTACTATTTGAATGTCATAGGGATTAAACTTCCAGGATGATTATTGAAACATGCCTTGGATTCCAGCATATTTTCCAAAGAATAAGACAATATTTAGTTACTCATGTTAATGAAACAACTCCCTCAAAATGTTACACAGGTTTTCATAGTTTTTGCCTTTCGCGGTGATTCTTAGTGCTCTGTCTTAAAATATTGTAATTAACCATGCTACAATTGCCCTGCAATGCAAATTTTTCTCCCCTGCTTTTCAAAGTGGACATGAAACACTAGCACGAAGTATGCATGTAAACTTTCAGTGAATGATGAAGAAGGTAGTAACCCAAATGCACTAAGTCTCATGGCAGAGTGAGACAGGTGGCCAGATCTAGGGTGAGAGTTAGTGCTGAGGAATTGGGGTTCGAGTCCTAGTTGAGTTAAATTTTTTGTTGTCCTCTTCCAGCAAATTATAACTCATGATTGCTTCATTTTATCAATTAATTATTTTGTCTCCAAAGAAATGAGCCATAGATAACGTTTTATTATATTTAAAATTATTTTTTTTCTACCACCGGATGCCAACTTTTTCCCTTCATCAGGTGGTCATAGTAAATCGAAGTTTGCCCCTTGTCAAGATCTTCTTTTATGTATGATTGAGCAAGAATTTCCTTATCAGTCTAGTACTCATTTCATTATATCGTTAATTATTTTAGCATGACAAAAGATAAATGACCCTAAGGGGTATTTCATGAAAAGTTAATTAGTAAAAAAGATTGTTTTCAGGAGTTATACAGTTAAAGTAGTAAGTATATACAACTAAAATACACTGAAAATAATAAATTTGTGTTCAAATATTAAAATAAATCATTTAATATTTTGTTACATCTCCATTACATTCAATCACATATTCCAGTCTCTTTCTTATGGATTCCACTAGGTTTTGAAATATATAATATGGGACACTGTCATAATGAGTTCCACACCACCTGGACGTGGGCTTCTAATCCTTCTTTGATTATTTCATTATTATTGGACCACTCCTGGACTATCAAACCCAGAGGAGGTCGACTGTGGATTACACGCTCAACGACAATCGAGAGAACAGATAAAATGGAAATGGGACAATAGTTTTCAGTTTTATCATTAGGTCCAGATTTCAAGATTGGGGTTAGGTTTGCATTTTTCCATTGAGAAGGGAAATTTTCAGTTAAGAAGAATCTATTGAAAATTATTTGTAATAGGTGTACAAGGTGAGGTGGACAATCGCTGGAGAAAGAGAGACCCAATTCCATCTGAGCCTGTTTACTTGGATAATGGTAGAGGGGAGAGGTGTTTAAAAATTTCATCCCAAGTGGTTGATATTGATTCAAGAGAGTGAGTGTACACTGGTTGCGGGGGAGGGAGGTGAATATTGGAGGAGGAGGTGAAATTTGAACAAAAATAGTAGTTAAAAGGCTGTCGGACTTGATTCACTTGAGTACGCAGTGCCACTGGTGGATATGGTGTTAGGGACACGATGTGGTTTTCCTTTTAGCATTGATTAAGGTCCAGAATCTTTTTAAATGTATCTTAATAACATCCATTATGCCTTTAACAAAATTTGAGTAATCACAGTTAAGAAGGTATATAGAGCGTGGCGATGGAATTTGACAAAGGTGATTCTAGTGTGGGGGTTGGGGTGAATCTTCCATACTTTCCAGGGAGCGAGTTTGTTTTTTTCAATTAAGGATGTCTCAGGGTAAAGCCAAAGAGGTTTTTTCTTTGATTCAGGTCACAACGGAAAAAAATCCTCAATGACCACGTGGAAAAGGTCATAAAACAATTGGATCCCTTCCTCGGGGGTCCCACCCTCGAGGAGGGCCCAAGGGAGGAGGGAGAGAGTACGGTTAATGGCAGGCTGATTTGCTTTGTTCCACCTTCTGATGGTCCTTGGTGGAGCAGGGTTTGAAAGTCGTTGGAGGGGGGGGGGGCAAAGAACACAAGGGATTCATGGTCTGTTTCAAAAATATTTCTGCCAGAGACCACAGAAAGTGTTTGGCTCAAGATGACTGAGTC
>WURS02444982.1:0-14621 GCA_011762765.2 Rhinocypha anisoptera
ATATATTGTTTATGAGGGAATGTATAGAATCTTGGTATTGGTGTGTGAGAGTACTATATTCATCGTGTATAAATTGGTAAAGGAGTAGTGACTGCTGCTGTAGGCGAATGCGGATGGGTGGGTGTAAGTAAGAGAGAAAAAGGTCACATTAAAAAGTCACGTGGTTTCAATAATGGAAGACAGCTTTCTCTCTCTCTACTAGCGAGCCAGGAGTCACGCTCTACCTAATTAAAACTCTACGCCGGACACAACTACCAAACAATTTCTTTTCAACAATTAACCAATTATAATTTTCCACCATGTCAACAACAATAAAACAACAAGCCAAACGTCAGACGACAGTTGTTTAAGTACATCAAAATCCCAGCGACAATGTAACACATTTGTATAATGGCCTAGGTAAATTGGAATTATCTTCCTCCTCTCTCCACCTTCTCTTGCTTCCACGTGCTCACTTGCTACGACAAGCTCACTAAAACCCGCAGTATTCACTCGGCTGTACTTTAAATACAGATTTGTACACGTAGAAACACATCAAGCATAGTGCAGATTCTTACAGGACAATAGCCAGAGTCATACCTAGCTACCAAGAGGAAGCATTTCCCCACCCGTGCTCCTATCTGTTAACTCAAGACCACAAGACTGGTTTCAAGCTCCTCCCTCCATCTCTCTCTCTCTCTGGCCCCGCCTTCCTCCACACGCGCCAAGTCATTTGAAAAGGAATATAAGCCCCAGCCAAAGGGTTTAGTAGAAGTTTGAGTGAAAATTTTGCCGTCGAAATTCATAATTCATGATTATTTGGTTCAGTGCCTTCCCCTGTGGCGCCTTCAGGTATCCCAGGAAGACCCGATGACCCAAAAATAATTTAATTTTTACCTTTACTACCCAAAATTTTAATTAGTCCCCCATATTTCATATTTTTTATTATATTACATATTTTATTATAACCACTCTTATTTTCAATGAGCTCCCACGACACCAGATTTTAGAAAAATTGTTCCATGCATACTTCTCAAGGTTCCTGTATACTATAGGAGGGAGGGAGAAGTACAACTATAAAACTACAAGTTTTCTACTCCAGAGAAGAAAGAACATTTTAAAAAGTTTATAATCTGCAAAATGTCGGGTTGTAATTGATAATTGATATATAACCTATTAACTAAGTTGCCCTGATGATGATTTATAAATAAATCGAAACGTCGGAAATGGAATAATTGGAGTTGTAATTGGCCAAATCCCTCGATATAGAATTAATCACATATCTTTTTGTGGCCGAGAAGTAACATATACGATATATATATATATTTTTTTTTAAGTGGTTGTTTCAAGTCTGGTGTAGCGATTAGGCTCTTCAGACCGGGAGTAAGGGTATACAATTTCAAACGGTCTCCTCATGAAGTTATTTTTGTTATTTTTTTTTATTGGACTCAAATAAGCACTTTTCGAAAAACTAAGGAAGCATAGCGACATTTTTTTTATGTTGAAGAGTTGGGCTAACACACCAAAGTCGGTGTATGAAACAGTAAAAAAAAGTAAAGCGCCTCCGGATTATAAAGAGCGGCGGGAAAAGAATTTAAGGAAATCCTGAGCCACTTAAGGCGTCATCTGGTGTGGAAAAGGGAATCCAATGAATTTGATGCCTCGCAGTCTGGTTCCTAGAACCTAGGACGACCTCCGTGGGCGGCCGCATCGTTACTGCTATCGATTCCACGTCGACCGTGTGGGATGGAGGTTTGTTCCGGGAATCTCCTTTCATTTTTTTTATCTCTCTCCCTCCCCCTCTCTCCCTTCGGATGTTCTCCCTCATTTGTTTGCCGATCGCTTCTTCACTCCATCCCGTGGCGGTCCACGCAAACGATGGAGGGGTAGTAGTCACTGGAACAGTAGTTGGTCTGACTGCCAACCTTACCTATTTGCATGGCGGTTATTTGGAAACGGGATGGGGCACTCAGAGGGAAGTCGTTCCTTTAGTGACGCAAAGTTCTTCCGTGATGCCGGTCCCACAAAATGACAAAGTGCCTCTCCTAAGCCCTTTTGGGTTTGAACACCGACGGACCAAAATATAAGGTCTACTTTTAAATAACGTATATTATTCCATAAATTAAATCGTCGCAGTAGAGGGAAATTGTTGGAAGAGAGATCAAAAGGATGGAACGTAAGAATGAGAAAAAGTGAAAATATTCAGTGTCTTGACAAGATTTGGGTATGTACACGGAAGGAATCAACGGTTGGTTGAGCCGATTAAATTTCATTAAAAACTAGGGTTTTCGACCCTAATCTCTGTTTGATGCATAGGAACAGAGCTTATCAAGTTCTAGGTTTGAAATGGAGTCCCACTTAGGCAATTGGCTTCTCTTTCTTAAATCATAAGGGTGCCAATTCCTTCCTCCGTGCTGTCTTTAATTTTCCAGGAATGCACCCAGTCAGCTTCAATGTGATAGGTTTCCCGGATTTTAATCCGTGTAATTCTCGTGCTCTCCTCACTTGGTTAACATTCCCTTATAATTTAAAATGGGGAGTAAAATTGTCTGAAGAATAAAATAATATTCGCAGTTAATGATACCAATGATACTTCCAATTTCCTAAACACATAATTAAATAAAAAATAATTAAGAATTACTAATTCAGGCTTGACGTGGGTGGAAGAAATACATATTGAGAAGAAAAAGTATAGTAAAAGAAGTAGAGTTTTTAGTAGAAAAAGTATAGTTTTATGTGCAAAAGTGCTACTTTTTTCGTTTCAATAAAAAATAATTTTGTACATTAAGAGTATTAAAAATAAATTTATGACAAATGGAATTTTACAGGATATAAACTAAATCTAGACACAAAATCACCTAAAATATCTCATAGAAGTATTCTATGGTCGCGTTTTGTTTCATAAAAAGCTGAATTCTCTTTCAAAATTTCAATATTTTCCTTCCAAATGTAATACATATATTTAATTAGTGAGGCAATTGAAGAGAGAACATGATTTTAATCGGTAGCATTCTCTTATCATGTAAGTCATTTTAGTCTGAGTACGGAAGAAATATGTTTGGATCTATTAGAACATATGCACGGTCAATAGATATGTTGATCTATTTTGACCATATGCACGAACAAGGGAAATGTAAACTGTATGAAGAACGAACTGTTTACCTCTATTTACCTAACAGACTCAATCGTCGACCGAAACAAAATGTATAAAGAATTGAAAGCTAATCTCTATTTTGCTTCATTTGAATCGTTTTCAAGAAAACATAGCATGCAAACGAAAGGGTGGAGGTGATACAGGAAACCGGAAAACGTTTGACTTGAACGGAAGAAGCTCAGCTATTTCCGCACGATGCCACATCTCAGGAGTACGATTCGAGGCTCTGAACGTATGCCTTCACTGATTTCTTGGCCGTTTTATTAGGTTTTTTTGCGTTAAGTTAGGATCAAATTATTAAGACACGTCCAAATTTGCTTTTTCTAAGCGGATGTGAAACCACAACAGAGATAAAACTTTTTCCTATAATTTCCTCGAAAGTATCTATTTTATTAATCGACAAATTTTAATCATTAAAATTTTTTTAAAACATCAAAACCTGTGTAAGTTACATTGGAGTCATATCTGTTACACCATGAAGAGTATAATTTACGGAAATACAGTGAGAATTCAGAATAGCGAGTCATTAAAGACAATTTAAGAATCAAGATCAATCTAAGAATCATTGAAGAATAGAGAAATTTCTCTATTCCTCTTACATGTCTCTATATACTTCATTATAATTGCTGAACTTGAAAATGAATTGTACATAGTTAACAAAGATGTAACTCATAAGATAATTGCTAGAACTGGACAGAGAATCTTGGAAGATTTAGGGTATACTATATTGATGATTAAGCGTAATTAATTGAGTTTTGGGAAAAAAATAGTTGAAAATTTTACGTTTCTACCATGATTTTTTCACCAGTGATTGCTAATAACGTTTTAAGAAACATTAATTTAATTAGTAGAAGAGTGGAAGATCTCCATATATGCAAAAATGAAGACCAAAATAGCCAGTGTCGTATTAAATCATTTATTCGTAACATTTTCACGGTGTGTTAAGTTATGTTAGAAATATTGGAGATAGTTTCCGGAGTGACTTGGTGGAACTGCTTCATGCTTAAATGAGACACAAACTTTGTATGTGGAATCTCAAAGTTTGTGCCTCATTTAATTATGTTAGAAATATATTTAAGGGAAACATAAGAGTATAGTATTAGTAAGTCAAACTACGAATTTCATCGACGCACCGCGAGAAATCATTGGAGTAAGTAGGTCAAAAAGATTAATTCCAAAATTGGAAATTGGGTCATTTTCTGTGTGTAGAAAATCAGAGTAATTTAAATAAAAACTATAAAATTTTATACATATAGTAAAATGGATAAATAACTATTTATATAGTCGATTAACATTTATTAAGTGACCCAAATCCTCTATCATTTGCGCTACCTCTTTTTATGTGCGTTGAAACAACAAATATGGATGATGGAGATATAATAAGGATGCATTAAAACGATCAATTATTGGAATAATTCAGGGTATGGAATGGAATAATGTAGATATTGGAATGAGAGAAACACTTGGTAATTCCACACAAACATTTATTTTTTTAACACGATCTAGGTTTCGACAATACATGCATGCCATCATCAGGTTGAATAAACCTGATGATTGCATGTATTATAGAAACCTAGGTTGTTTCTAAGAAATAAATATTTGTGGGGAATTACCACATGTTTCTCTCTCATTTCAATATTCTGAGCAAATTCCATAGCGCTATGCCTGACACAACGACTTTAAATAATGCAGAGATTAGTAAGCAAAGGGAAACCATTGGGTGCAGATAAAAACCAGTTATGCAAACCAAATATAATATTATCGTATTCTAATATTTAGAATCATGCGTATCAATCTAATAGTATTTTTGTTGTAGTAATTTTGTTTTTTTGTAGGGTGCTTCGACGGCTATGGTCATTTCGCACCTCTTCCGGTCATAGAAAAAACCCATTTGGACAAACACAACAACCATGGCCTGGGCGGGATTCGGACGCGCGACTTTTGGGATAGCCGGCGAGCACGCTAGCCACCAGACTAACCCGGTCGGCATCAATCTAATAACAAACAAAAAGGTTAGCTAAGAAAAATATGATATTTTATAAAAAATTTAAAGGAATAACTCGTTTAAAAATCTAATTGGACGTCGATTATACTTCAAATTGTCACAAAATATTTTAGTGTGCTCTAGAACTTTTACACATCCTTTATTATCGTGTATTCCTTTTTTGGGAATATCCAAAGTCTTATTTAACATATTATTTAAGATTTAGAGGTCAAATGGCAATGTTAGATGCAATTTGAATGCTGCAATAAAGTGAAATGTAACATATACCCAGACGTCTTTGTTTGTCTAGTTGATGAGTCAAACAGGGTAGTCAATTGTCACCTATGCTGTTAATGCGTATTATGTCAAATAACAAAATTGGCGTGGGATTATCTGAATTTTGGAATTGAAGTGTTGGTAACTCATAAAAACTTTTAAATTGGCAAAAATCAACACATTAGCTAATCTTTCATCCAACGGACAACATACTTTGACAAAAGTAAGAGATATGGGGTGCAAATAACTTTTTTACAAAATGGAAATATAAATTTTCGGCAAGCAGAGACACTAAGTTAGAAATAATAGTAGCACAGAGTAAGTTGGAAGAAATAGAAGTAGGAAAATAACAGGGATGTTGGATGGAGTGCCAGCAGGTAGGAATGATGAAGAAGAATTAATTATAGTACCTTCTTTTTGATACCCATGACCGATTGATTACCAATTATCACAGTCGCTCTTCGCTTTCCAAAACCAGTTATTCATATTTCAAATTAATGTATGCTAAAAAAACTACCTTATACTCAAAAACAAGTATATGAGGTAAAGTTTGTCAAAATTAAAAGAAATAACGCACTCGGAAAAATATCACCTGAATGTCATCACCAACTCTTTCACCGAATCATTGCCTCGTTAGCACAATTGAGAGAAAGCTATGACCAATCGGATTCTTTCTTTATGGCTACGATAATTTTGGAATTAAAAAAACTGATTAAGGGGAGCTTTTTGAAGGAATTTATGAACGCGACGAACTGCATCCGTAATGACTCCCGATGCATCATGTGCCTGAAAGAGTATCTGTGGAGATAACGATGTACTCGTGAACCAATAAATCGGAGGAACATTGTCATTGGACATTATTTAGTACCCTAAAAAAAAACCTGTCAAAACTTCCTGCGCTTGGGTACGGATTGCGTACTGGTTTTCGATTCCTGGAAGATTATTCAATTAAACATTTCAACGATTAAGAGGAGGACGACAAATCCGAACGGAAGGTTTAAATCGGATCCCAGGAATACATAAGGGTACACCGCAAAACGCCAGTCGAAAATACATCCTGAGCCTTCAAAAGGCCACGTGAACCCACTCAAGCGTGGCTCAGCCAAAGGCTATGGACTTGACAGGTCAATTATTCGCAAGTCCGGGCGCCAAGGCCTTGTTTGCTGCCGATCGCAGTCCCTCTCTCTCTCTCTGCCATCAAATGAATTGGCCCCACTGAAGATGTTTTAGAAGTGCCCACGAGAGGGGGGTCCGGACGTTTAGGACAGGGTCCGAGATTGATGAAAATGAAATTCATGGTGCACACGGGGCAGGAATTACTCTTTAATCGCCGGGAGGAAGAGCAATGGGGCACTGGTGGTGATATACCCCGGCCAGCTGGAGACTGATGGCCAGCTGGATGGACATATCCCAATGGATTGTCCAGGTATAATTGTTAGAGACCTACACACAGGGGGAACAGGAGTAAAGGAATAATTTAAACGGATTTTAAGGGAAAATATTAAACGACAGAGATATGATGTGGAAAAAAATATTCAGTAGAATGTGCGCTCCCAAACTAATCATTAAACAGCTGTCCTAGGCACTACGCAATTCATAAGATTGAAAATTCTCATTATGGGTTTGGTCTCGATTGTCTTTTGAAGAAACATCATTAGAACGTAATAAAAATGGCCTGTCCGTCATATTAGATTTATTTTGTATTTTATTTTCATTTCCTTACACAATCTTAAACCTATGTAAAATTCACATTCATTACTTAATTCACTCTTCCATTCTTGACTTCTTCTTACAATGACTCATAATGTTATAATGCTTTGGAGTAGCTTTGACCTATTACTTCCATGGCCGAATCCCACCTCTAGAAAGATCCATTCCTGCATAAGCCTGAGTGGTGACTGGATTCTCATCCGCATCCAAACAAGAACCAACCCACGAAGCACACTGCAGTCACTATTTTGTGTAATCCAATCCGCATTATTTATTAATCCAATCATCACTTTTTCCATCTCTACCAGTTTTATCACAAACATTCCAGTATTCAATGGCCGGAAAACTTGGCCAAGCATAATTTCACAGATTTTGGTTCTTCATTCAACATAGGATCACTAAGGCTGATAGAATCCAACGGTGAATTATCACTTGGTAAATCAATAAACAACCATAGTGGGTAGTTAAAAATCAAATAAGATGGGAGAACGAATATACTATGACGCTTTCATCGTAAGGTGTGAGCATTTGGGTTCAAATGTATCAAGCCCTTCGAGCTGAAAAAGTGATAAATAAACGAGAAGGAAAGATTCGATGTCCACCCACCCCATGCCTCCCTCTCTCTCTCTCCCCTTCTCTCTCGCAGGGGTGTGTCGAAGTCATTGAGCCATGGAAACGCAACCGAGGAAGAGGCGAGGTGGAAGGGCAATCGATATAAAAAAATAAGACGGTTAGGAAAACGGATGACTTAAACTTCACGAACGTACACGACGAGGGGGAGCAAACATAGAATTCAAGAAACTTTACGCTGAGGACGCAAACAGTCAGGGCGAAATAAAGCATTTGGTACACTGTTAATTACGACTCCGAAAAAAGTAAAAAAAAAACCATAGGCACCAGAAATGGAACTCATTTTAAATACCAGATTATGGAATGATTAAGTTTAACGGCACAATATTGTTGTAGGCGGAAAACGGAACTGCAACGGAAAACTTCTCTTCTGGCGAAATAAGACTATAAGTGTCCGTAAATGTGCCTATCTGCTATTGGAAGATTAAATAATTTCAACATTTATTTTAATTTTAATTGAATATTTTTCCGGCCTCGATGGCGGGGAAATAAAGTCCTCGTCTTCCAACCCTGAGGTCACCGGTTCGAATCACGGCTAGGTGGATTTTTCATTATCCACCCAGGACGTGGATGTTTATGAGTTTTTTCCATGTTAACGAAAACGTTGTTATACCGACCACGGCAATTGGCTTAGTGCTGTCTGTGGGCAATTGAAAAAATAAATAAATAAAATAATGAAGCAGAAAATGGTCAATCCTATCTAGGGTTCTCTTACACTTCCATTTAAAAATACTCTTTCTGTATAGTGTATCCTTAGATAAATTTCTTTTATCAATTTTACTCGTGGCAACAATGTTATTTTTTGTTTATATAGTTTTCATACGCTTAAAGCAAGATTGCGCCACAATAATTCCAGAGTAACGTCAAAAGAAGCCACGCATTACATTTATTATATTGCGAATTGGTTTGCAGCTTTCGAGACATAAGAGAAATAACTATAGGTTTCAAGCTAGCAGTCATACCCAACGATCATTTCTTACACCGTACTACAATTACGGACTACTAGTTTGGCGTTTTTAAACTAATACAGGGCCAGCGATCGTATTTCTATTTTTCTATACGCGGCCTCCTGACGAAGGCCACCGGCGTTTCATATCTGTCGGGTGTATAGTATTATCTCCAGGATCCGAGTTCGGAGTGACGCGGAAAGTATAGATAAAGGGAAAAATCGATCTCAACGCCCGCCCATCCATAATCTTTCACTTGGTTTGGTCCATAGTTTATTTCTTTTGTATCAAAATCTTTCCCATGGTCACACCAGAGTGGTTAAACCGAGTGGAAAAATCTCAGGACAAAGCCTGGGAAAAAGTTGCATTCGTATGAGAGCGGACATATTGCGCCCCCCCCTCCCCCCAAATTTAAAACTCGTGCGCGATCTGACGCCGATTTTTTTTTTCCTTCGATAAAAAACAGATTCTTATGAAGCAAACGGGACCGTAGTCTCAACGTTCGTCCAGTTCGTTATTATGCAGAGATTTCGTCGCGCTGTGCCTCGTTCCCAAGGACATATCCACTCTTGTCACCTTTCTTCCTACGCCGACCGACAATTAATTCGGCGGGGGAGTTCTGAAAAAAAATAGCTTTGTGCGCGGGGCAATGTTAGTGTGGGTACCGAATTCCCCCGCGAAGCTCATAAAGGATCTCATTGGGTGGAAATATTCCTGCCACGTTCTTTCTCCACCCGCTTCACTCGTTTGCCTCACTGACGGCAACCCACGCTCTCCCTCGAAAGTGAGGTCTTCTCAAGTTTTTTTTTTTGATGACCCTTCCCACTGCGCAATCCGTCTTTGACCCTTGCGCCGGAACATCCGCGCGGACAGATCAAAGACTTGTTTCCATTCTAACCCCTCGATTCCAAACGTGAATCAAACACGGAGGAGATTACTAGCCCCAGTAGGTTACTTAAGACTATAATGTTTTATCTTCCATGCCTTTTTAGCCACAAATGGTTTTTTTAACGGGGCGAGAAATTAGGTACGAATTAATAAAAGTGATCTTTCCCACAAAGTAAATTATCCATGTTCTTCACATTGTATTCTAGGTATTTATTTTACTTAACAATTTAGAACGAACTGTATATCATACGGTCTAGCTTATTAAATATTATGCAAATAAAATATTGATGACATTTTAAAATAAAACATTCAGTAATATTAAGAAGTGAAAAATGGTCTTTTGTTAAACTTTCCACCATTAATAAAGAAAAAAACAGGGTAGAAAAGACTCAATTAGTCATCAACGACGAAATGGACGAAATGTAAGTATATTAGATATTTTTAGGCGGTGATTTTTTCCGAATGACTTAATAGCTATCCAAAAAACTGTTTAAGATGAACAAATCAATTCTGAAATCTAAAATGTAAAGAGAAAAAGTCAGTCTTCCTTTTAGAAATCACAAGAAATTACTTAAATCAGCAGTAATGCACCGAGAATCAAAATTTGGGCGTAAAATTTTTAATATTTATGCTAAGAGGACACTTTTGGTGATAGCGTTGGAGCATATGAAAAACTACATGTTTTAAGGATGCCAAAACGTTCCTTCTCTAAAAATATGATCGAACCGACGAATAAATGCATAAATGCGTTTAAAAAATTCCTTCAAAACCGGAGGATAAATATTTATCTGTCGAAAATTTTTATCCTTCGACGATTTATTAAAGATGCATTCAATGTAATCAGCGTAGTATTACCTCCAATTCATTCTTGGCAAATGCCTTCTCAATGAGGACCACCTGCAAGTCACTACAATCACACAAACAATGGTCATATCAACGGTACCAAACTCTTAAGCCTTAAAAATATTTTTTTAATCGGAAAAATTGTGAGTTTAATTGGACTTAATTGGTTTTTTTAAGGTTGGTTAAAAAGGAGACTTAATTTGAGAAAATTTTCGTTGAAATATGTTCTTTCTGACATTTTATAACTATCCATCTGAGCTACCCTCTATCTCCCTGATTGCATGTTCGTCTTCTCATCTACCAAAGTAAGAAGGATATGTGACATATCATTAATACCTTCGGAAAAGGACCATTTCTAAAATTTGTTCAATAACGCGAGTAACCAGGTTAACTATCAAAATTGTATGGGTTGAAAACCATATTTTAATCGGCACATAAAATTATGTACTTCAAAGGCAAGTGCAATTTTTGCAAATTTTGTCCTACAAACAAAAATGTGTAAAATACTAAGGTAAATTTGACAATGTAAACAATTTTTATTTTATTGTTACATTATTTTTTAGAACTAACAAGGTTGGAACCAGCGATGGGCGATTTCAAGGAATGAATCGACTCGCTAGAAAAATCGATTCCTCTAAATCTATTCTAATCTCATCATGTGAATCGATTCGAATCGTAACTGAATCAAAATCGTGACTGAATTGGAATCTCAACTGAATCTGAATCGTAACTTAATCGGAATGTTAACTGAATCGGAATCGGATCAGAATCGAAATTTTAACTGAATCGGAATCGTAATTAAATCGGAATGTGAACTGAATCGAATCGGAAAGTAAACGAATCGAATCGGAAAGGAAACGAATCGAGTTGGACATGAAACGAATCGAATCAGATTCGGATCACAATAATCGATTCGAAATAATCGGGTATCGTATGCAAATAACCGATTTCCGATTGAATCGAATCGGAATCGCCCATCTCTTGTTGAAACGTACAAACTCTGAATGCAACTGAATACCATGGACACTGAACATTTTCTTTGTATTATTATTCTAAATAAAATAAGGGTCAAGAAATTGCCTGGGCAAGGAAAAACTTGGAATATTTGACAGATAATTCCAAAATTACCTACCTTATTTCCCGAAGCGACTTACTTTTATAAGCACAACTTAAGATGAATTTTACCACGTACTTTCTGCCAAAAGAGACCAACATTTGTAATCGTTCAAACGTAAAAATAAATTCCTTCGAAGGAAAGCTTAAGAACTATTACAATGTTGATTTCGACGAAACGAACGCGATGGAAAACAAAACAAACTGACTTTTATTTTGCGAACCTACGAAGGTTTATTGAATTTATATGGGTGGGTGCCCGATACGTAATCATACGAATGCGATTTTTCAGACGAAAACGACAAAACCGATTAAAGCCAGAGCATAAAGTTATGCATTTAGAGTTTCCATTATGATTTTATATATACCTAAAGTTGCGTCCTTTACACCACCCACGAAACAATCCCACATGCATCATGTTATTCAATCCAAATGGGATCCGTTTTCATGGAAACGACCTTTTCAAGTCGGTGTCTGACGACAGTCGTGAGGAAAGGGGGGGAACGCGGGGAGAACAGAGAGGGTCAAAGAGGTTAAGGAGTTTTAGGGACAACGAGAAGCAGTCGAGGGGGTTTGGGAGGCCTCAGGGGGTTGAAGGGAGGAGGGAATGGAAATGGGGAGAGACCGGGGTGCGAGGGTCGGATTATGAAGTGTCCGCTGCCGGTTACCCCCTACGTGGAACCCCTAAAAAGCAGCTTCGAGCTGAACATAGGATCAAGCCAAAACTTGAGAATTCAAATTACACTTAGCGGCAGTTTAAATTATCGCACAGTTCCTCTACGACTAATTCCACGAAATTGGAAACGTTTCACTAGTCTGGAGCTGACTGATATGAACAACATAATCTATTTCATATCACTATGAAACGAAATTCATTAAAAAGGATATCTGTGGATCTACCTAAAAACATGATCGAATATGCTCGAGACTCAATTTCAAAATTTTATCATCTCGTAATTGAAAAAAAAGATAAGTTTAGTGTAAACTTTAATTTCTGAGAGTGGTGACTTAGAGTCTAGAAATCTGTTTTTTTTATAAGTGGTCTTATGCAGATTAGAGTCCTTGTGGTATGTGTGAGAAGAATGTTGTTAATTATCAAATAGAGACTATACAAAACAAGCGGTGAGGTACGAGGAATATTTGAAATGATAGCGTGTTAAGGAGAAATGCGAATGATGAAATTAAAGTGGATACCGAAGATATCATGAGGCAACCTTGGGTTAAAAACGTGCGTCACAGTGGAAAACTTGACTAGCGATGCAGAGTGAATGAATGAAGTGGCTTTCGTGACACCATAAAGAATTGGATAAAGTACCTAGAGGATGAAATCAATTAAAATATGCCCACCTTTTAACTCCCTTTTTGCATCATGATAACGTAGAAGTAACAATAAGATGTAACAGATTTCATAAATGTACTGATACTTTGGAAAAAGAAACTTGTACTTTAAGCCATAATGAAATATAAGCGTGTAACGTCTGGCCTATTGTTGTGATGTAGTGTACTGGCCATTTGTTTCATTGTTGTTTATGTGGAGTAGAATTTTGGATGGTTGATTGTTGGAAAGTTTTTGTTTGGTGTTGGTGTAAGGGGAAGAGAGGGGATTGTTGCGAAGTAATAGCGGAGACTGTTTAGTGGGGGGATTGTGAAGTGAGAAACGAGAGAATTAAGACGTAAATTTGGAAGTGTGCGGCGTTTTTTTTGTTTGTTTCCGAGGAGGAGACTGGTACAAATAATTCTGGCATTACATGTGCAAAAATACTGATCTAAATATGTTTATAAAATTCACAAACATTTGAAATTGCTTGTAGGATCGTTTTTTTTAAAAAACGGAAGCCATTCAATTAACCCAACTATAATTTATTTATTTGTAGTTTAATTTTATCCATATTTATATTTATGATACAGGGCTGTTTATTCGCACACAGATTTTTATAAGGGTTGTTTATTTAAGTTTTAAAATTTCCTATTACTCTACACGTATTACTCGCTTGATCTGAACAATATTATTAACTATTATATTAATGGAAAAATAAAGTGACATTGAAACTCACAATGATGATAAGGAGGTTTGAAAAACTGTCACAACCATGAATTATTTAAATTTTGTTTAACCTTTTATGAATGGAAATAGAATAATATTTTCAGAGTTGACTCTACTGACATGGTTTCAGCTGACATTTTTCTCTTTCAAAAATCATATCAAGCAAGAAATTAAAAAATTCCATCAAACATCAGAGAACGGATTCATTATAGAGCATAGTATATGACATATCACATTCTCATAGCGACTCCAGCTAAACTTAAACAGGTTCAAGAAACGGAAGCTGTATTAGAACCATATGAAATATCAATAAACAAAGAATTTAATTGCTTTTAATCATAAAACCTTCGATATAGAGAACATATAGTATTGTAAATGCTTAGATATTGGTCATGCGCTCATCTTCGAGTCAATTCCGCATTTTCAAGATTGTTTTGCCTTCTAATTTTCTATGGACTTATCGCCTATTTTGAAAAACTTCCTACCCTCTCTCCCACTCCACCCTGACGCTCATTCTCCACGCTTAACTCCTCACAGTAAGTCCAAATAATATAAGGGAAGAGTAACGACCCAAAAATCTGTGCCCTTGCAACTTCGATCCCTACCCGTTCCGACTATCCCCTACCGTTCCTGAGTCGCAAAACTCCTTCGTAGGACTCGGCAGCAACACAAAGAGAAAGCGCGCGCCCTTTCGGAATAATGATAAAAAAAAGGTTTGACGTGGAAGATTGTGCGTGGGAGGATAGGAGTGGGAAGTGTGTGTGGAGAAGGGAGGCTACTGAATTCATTGGGGTGTAGGGAGAGGGAGGGGGCAGGTCCCGGGACACGTCTGAAGAGCTGTTCATCGAAGCGGCAGTCTATTGTCTCTCATCCCACCCACTCTCGTTCGGTCGAGAAGTCAGCTTCGGGAAGGATTCCGGGAGGAGGCGGCGGCGGCTGGGATGAGACGGAGGAAATGAGGCCCGGTTTGGGAGGAGGGTCTAGTTGGTTGGTTGTTCGACGGGGGAAGAGAGTGAGAGAGGGTGGGGGGGGGGGGGGTGGGGGGGGGGGGGG
>WURS02445001.1:0-14621 GCA_011762765.2 Rhinocypha anisoptera
CCGCCATAGAGTTATAATGACTATGGGTCCCGCAGGGAAGGTGGTGTGGAATTTGTGTCCGGGGGTGGAGGGTGACCCACGCCAATACTGTAAGTAATACATTAATAATGCGATGATACTATATTTATATTCTACATACAAATGGTACATACTCATATAATATATTACAATACAGACACACATAAAAGTGGTACATACATTTTATATAATACTTCTTGTTAATTAAAAAAATATCATCACTTACTTTTTTTTCCTATTATGCCCTGCTAAGCCAAATGTGGCTTGTCGGCAGGTGTCCAATTGGATAGTCATAATTATCTTGAGTGTGGTTTATCTTTTTACATTTATTATTACTTTGTACTTAAAGGATATTATATTTATAATGCACTCAGGATAGTGAATACTTAACACGAATAGGGACTCGATATCAATGCTGACGCTATAACTTTTTATGCAGTCCGCACTCGGTAGCCATATTCAAAAACTTCATCCATGTTCTAATTTGTCTCTTTGCTTTTACTTCAGCTAATACATAGTTTATGAGTACACTATTCCATAAATGCCCCGGTTTTCTTTTTTCCACATCCAACCGCGCAGCTATTTGCACCAACCTATCGCATATGGACGCAAGATTAGCCAATCTTTTCTTTTCGCCCTATGCATTAAATTGACGTTGTAAATTAATAAATCCCTCGCTTATTTTGTCTCTAAATCGGTCAATTTCTCCATTTTTTAGATCTGGAAATTGGATGCTCTATCACGACCTGACGCACGAAAATGGTACCGGAGCCATTAGAAGCTACGGAAGAAATCTGAACGAACTACAAGTAAGTGACAACCTCCAAACGAGTTCAATGAAATTTATTTTCCATTCGTCAACAACTGAGACATTCTTTCTTCCCAAAAGGATCAAGGCGCTCAATTTTTTCCTCGTGAATCTTTCCGAGATGACCTTCCACATATTAATTGTGCATTGAAGACTTTCCAGATTCTTTAGGATGTTAAGGAATGACATTTCTTCAAAACTTATCTGCTAATGAGGACGTAGGTCAGTTAAAATAAATGTACCGTGAATTTTTTATAAAAATTACTTTGTTAAAAAAATGAGTAAGGTTAGCGGCAAAAAACTCCTTTATTTTAAGTGGATCGTCGAAGAAAATCGCCTAAATATAATTAATTAACTTTTTTACCAATGGTAAATTTGAAGTGGTGTCTGATATGTTTGCCCCTTGAATTAAAAGGCATATGTAGTAAAACTGACAAGAGGCGATCTCTGTGAGGTTGTGTGATTTTTGTTTGATGCAACCTATTATAAAAGATTTAATGAATTCAAGGGTTTGCCCTTGAATTCAAGAATGAAAGTTCTTTAAATATGTGTCATTACAAACCCGTTTTAAAAAAAAAAGTGTGTAACGTCTAGCCTATTGCTGGCCTATTGTTGTGATGATGTGCACTGGCCATTTGTTTCATTGTTTTTTATGTGGATTAGAATTTTAGATGGTTGATTGTTGGAAAATTTTGTTTGGTGTTTGTGTAAGGGGAAAAGCGGGGATTGTTGTGGAGGAATAACGGGGACTGTTGAGTGCGAAGGGAGAAGTGTGAAGTGAGAAACGAAAGAATAAAGACATAAATTTGGAGGTGTGGCGGCCTTTTTTTGGTTTACTCCCGAGAAGGAGAATGGTACAAATTATTCTGACGTTACAAGTGACATTTATTTAACACTTTCAGGTAGGAGACCGCGTTGGAGTTATGGTGAACAGTTTTGGAGCTCTCCATTACTACGTCAATGGTGTTGATCAAGGACCGGCCGCATCAAACATGCCGCTTGTACTTCATGGAGTTTTCGAGCTGTACTTTAATGCAGCCAAGGGAACTATTGTGGATTCTTCGTAATATTACCAGCAGATATGCAATGCATATATATACACATGTCCTCAAAATTTTATGTAATACCTTCGTAAAAATATTGCCCACGCACCTAATTATAAAAGGGGTGGAGATAAACGCTTGGCTAAACCAAGATTATATTAATTAGAATTGAAAAAGATAGACTTTATTTTGGTGAATTCATGAAAAATAATAATAAATTTTACTCGCGAAACTCGAATTGATGGTCAAGTTACTTTATAAGGGAGCATGCGAGCTCAGAGTGAAAGTTGAAGTTTTTTATGATATTCAAAAAACTTGTGCTCGATAAATGAATTTATCCAACATTTGTCTTCACAAAAGTTTATATTGCCAACAAATCCGAAAAAATATATATTATTTTGACCTGAAAAATATTTTCTGTATAAAATTAATCACTTTTGAGAAATTACAATAATTTTGCGTATTTTTAATTTAGAACTCTTGAACTTTTGATAGGTGGTTGTTCACTAATTACATCAATCTCAAATGAATAAGATTAAAGTTCAATGTTTGTAGAGGAACGTCCTAGCTTAAACAAAAATAAAATTACCTTCATTCATGTATTTGGCTTAAACGGAAATGATGAATAAAAATAAAATAAAAATACTAAAAGAAAATTAGAAGAAGGAGTCTTCTATCTTCATGAGGTTTCAGAATTGATTATATTACCTTTCAAAATAAAAATGAATAAGAATTTTAGAATATAAAAATCTTTTCATTTCATTTAGATAGGTTTTGAAATACTCGTAGGTTGCATTTGACAGGATGGTAATCCCATTAAGGTTTTTCGGTGAAAAGAGAAATCTCTTAAACATGATTTCCCAATTACCCTTATAGACAAAATGAACGGAAACCTGATATTCAAATTAGTTAGGCTTTCTATTCAACCATGATCCCATTGTTTTAATATTTCTTTCATACAAATAATTCACTTCTCAAATTTCTTTTTATTTCGCCCCAATCCGTCATAGTCAAGTAATCAATAAATATTCGCTGCTACACTCTATTTCACTAATTACAAATGATTTACAAGAATTAAATGTGTTTTTATCTTCTAAATCCATACGTGCAATTAACTCTAAACCATATTGCCATAATAATAAATTCCAAATCATAACATAACATTTTGAATTCAATATTTGGGAAATAATTTTGTAAGGGTTTTTAACCGGTAAATTACTTAGTATTACGTGACATTATTCGGCGCAGATATGACGAAGAAATAAATATTAAGGTATAAAAGTTAATGTTAGTGTTTATTAACTGCATAATTTATTGTAGTTTTTGAAGCTGCGGCAAACAAAAATGAACGGGGCTGCTTCTCACACTTGTAGAATATATGAACAAAGTAAAGAGGTGATCCTAAAAATTAAATGCAAACATATGTTATGGCATGTGATACACAAATTGTAGCCTTAAACATTCGAATGGGGGCTAATTAAAGTGAGTAATTTAACATTCCCATTTAACGCTATCAAATATTAACACATTGTGATTATTCGCTATAACGAGGTAATGACGAAGTTATCAAATATTAACACACACGATTATTCCACAGTAACGGGGGGTGGCAAAATTACATTAAGCTGAAGAAACTCGCATGTTTGGAAGCATTTCATCAATGGGATTTCTAGAAACTCGTAATTACGGATAATATCAGGAATGTGCATGTGAAGCGGACAAAAAGTTAAACAATCTCACATCAACAGAAATTACTGTATTTTTTTAGGTATTTTTTTACTGTAGGCGCAAAACGTATATGTATGTCGTGTGGAGTATTGCGTGGACGATGTTAGTGATGTAGACGAGATGAGTGAAAATATCCGACGAGTGCATTGTGCTACATAAGATTTATGACGGCAGTTAAAAAATTAGGAAAAAAAACATTAAAGTTCATAGGTGACGGAGGACCAGTAAGAAATAAGCGAAACCCAATAGCGAGTAAGTAAGGCTTATTGTTGAGAAAGTACTGAGAAAAAGCTGCTGCAACTGTAAAATTAGTTCAGACTCTACGATTACAAAGAAACAATAGAATTTAACAGAAGCTACAGTAGAACAGTAGCTAAAAATATAATCAAATGAAATACGGGAATGGAGGGTAGATGAACGTATAGGTTCAGAAGACCTTTTAAAAATATGTTTCAACTAGAAATGATAACTATTAAATTAAATGAAATTATATGAACGACTCGATGAAATTTTGTGACTCAAAATGAAATGCTTTTTTTCGCATCAGTTTATTCCAACTACTATAATAAGATTAGTTATCACTTGTTATGTACTTTCGCCTGAAGGAGTGAATTATTATTGTGAATATATGCATACTACCTTAAGAGTCATTTCCCCACTTCGGCTATGCATGCCACTAAACGCACTGTACTTCTTTCAATTTGTGTGTCTGTGTTTAAAATCTTTCCTATTCCCCTTGTGTGTGTGCGTGTTTAACTTCTCTGAATGGTAAGAGTGAAAAGCCCGACGCCTATCTGTGGCGTGCGTTGCGGGTGCAATGCAGCTTTTCTCTGTTCCTGTAAAAAATGGCTGTTAAAAAGGTGTGATATTTTATTTGTGACAACCACAAGAATATGATTTTTTAGCCGTTTAACTGTTTCCGATAGTCTTCATTATTATATTTTCCTAATGGAATAAAAATCCAGCCGTCGTCTAGCCGTTTCCCGGTTTATCATAAGGGGACGTCGAGCCGTTTCCCTGCTCTTCATACTTATATTTCCATTTTTTTTGTCCAACCGCCGGCATTTCTATTTCCGACATCGACCGCAAACGCCAAAAGCGGAATGGGGTGATTTTGATTTGACCGGCGACTGAGTGACGGTAATAATATTCGCGTCGGTTGTTCCCGTAAAACTATTCACTTCACTCGCGAAAACGCGGGCAGTTGGTGAACTTCGCCAAATGCCCTCGCCAAAGAATCAAGTGGAAGTGTACGGGTGAGACTTATCCCGAGTCAGTTGCCCCTCACGAGTCGACCATTTGTACACCACGCGGAAGGATCCGAATTCTGATACATGCATACTACTTACAAAGAAAACGTCAACCCGCTTCGCGGAAGCTGGTCGTGAACGAACGGAGAGAATCACACGGCACTTGGGAAACCAATGACGGAAGAGGCTCTAGGCACGAAGATTACATGCACGATTGGAAGCAATTTGATGCGACAGTGGGGGAAAAAACTTATTTCCCCGCATTGCACAGGAAGGAGAAATGAAATTGAGAACGGAACGGAAACATGACAGCAAGATAACAAGACGATAGAGGGAATTCATAATCTCTCTCAAAATTACCTATCAAGTCAGGAGAACCATTACAAATGATCCAAAATAAACCATTCCATGCTTCTACCTGCTGAATGAACTAATTAACAGCAGGGTATCCAGGAACAATGAATACATAGAAATTAATTACACGTTAAAATGCAGGTATGGATTACAATTGCAATTAGTAGTTTATTATAACCTCATAAATCCCAGACAAACTACAAGAAATTTCACTATTTCGATTCCTTACATCTTTTGTCAGCTATTGAAGGTATTTACTTTACACCTTAAACACCCCTGAGACTACGAGTAAAACTGTCAAGATTCCGTTGATGATCGTAATCCATGTGAGTGGAGAGAAATAAAATAATCGAAAACATAATGGTGTAACAACGCCTTATCCAATCTTGCCATCGTGCAGACACGTATATAAATATCATCGTAGTCGAGATTAATTTACTTTCCTGGTAGCTTCGTAGTGTTTATGGCATTAACTTTTATGGAAGCGTAATATACATTTCCAAAAGAGACACCATAGACTATCTAGAAGTGATGTATATATTCAAGAGGATGTCTCTTTCCTAGAGAATGACTTTGACAACGTTAACCGGATAAATATTCTTCCAACGCGACTAATTACTCTCATTGTCACTAGTAACGGAAAAATGTAATAAAATGATTGACATTTTCACCATGTAAAACCAAGGTTAAGTTTATTTTTAGTAAATGATCAAATTTGTGCTTTGAAAAATCGAAAAGTTGAGTAGTTTACTGAAAAATAACAAATTCTTGACATGGGGCGTCCGAAGTATCGGCATTGTTACATAACTCAACCAATTTAGGGTTTGGGATTCAAACTTATACCTTGTCAAACTATATCAATAACGGGGAGAAACAACTTGTATAAGCATAATGGTTTTGCGCTGAACACACATATGTTAAGATGTAGAGAATACATGTCTAGTACTAAAATCCAAATTTATTTTTAATTTACCGACAAAATGAAAGTTTAGTATCAGTACGAGAGGAGTTATGGCTTGAAAAACATCAATGGAACGACAATTTCCTTTTTAACTAAAGGCAACTGAGAAAGGCGACTACGAGTATCTAGAGAAAGTATCTTACAAGTATTTGATAACTAGGCACGTTGACGGTATTTTAATAGGGAGCCACGAGTCACCCAATTAAAGAACATCGAAAAATTTGATCAAGTGATAGTTATATATTGTTTTCACTCTCTATAAAAATCAAATCAAAACAGGAAAAAAAAGAAATCCTACATGCACCCGGTAGAAATAAAAAATGAGACCAAATGAAATTAATTATCTATACATGCATATCTATTGACATATCATATCCTGATATTCTGGGTACTCATTCCACATTGCACTTGATTTGACAATTCATAAAATGCACACAAAATAAAGGAGGTGAACTGCTTGCTTCTCGTTCCACATGAAGCGAAATCCACTTGTCCGCTATCCACACGATATACTTCGCCCTCTTACCGCGAGATGGTATGTTCGTATCAAGCAAATAAGATTCATACGAGCCCGGGGCTAGTTAATACGAGATACGGTTGAGCCCGATACTTTGTGGAATTCCATTGCAAATGAAATTTAAAAAATTAAAAATACTTCGCTTTTCCACAAAAATTATTTTTATTTTTCCGACTAGTTACGCTGTACAACCATTTTCAAGGATTTTCCTTTCCTTTCCTTGAAAATGCTTGTAAAAGTTAATTTCTGTGGAAGAGCAAAGTATTTTTAACTTTTTAATTTCATTTGCTGGGCTAGTTAGTTATCTGCCATGCGGTTAGTATCATTTGATTCCTATGATGGCTTTCACGACGAATAACATTTTCGTTGAGGCTTTCCTCGGGTGTTGCAACACCACGTCGCTTTAAAACGTGACTCGGCTGAAGCGCAGAATGAAGTTCTACGTGGATGACATGGGACAGAGATGAATAGCCAGAATGCGAACAACAAGGTAACTGACTTTTCCCGGGGGAATTATTAATTCACAATTATGGTCCGTGGAGGCGTAAATTTAGTGTTCAAAATGCCTCTATATCGAATGCTCATTTATCATTTAAGTGTGGCAAAAGGATGAATATTCATCACGGAACATCGAAAGCGTTAGGCGACCGAAGTTAGATGAACCGATAATAATATCTTGATGAAATAATGAGCCATCAATAATTCAAATTAGAAATAAATTCTCAGAAACAAAAGAGTGTCTCTCCATTAAAAGATCCGAGGGCCACAACACGGATACGACGAGCTCGCCAATCCCCTGCTATCAAATTTTTTAGAAGAGGAACCTAATTCAAAGTCGATGAATATTTCTTAAAACGATAAACAATACTGAAGAAAATTAATTCTGCCTAACTACTTTCAGTCGTTTGTTCGGTGAGAATGTTTTTCTCTTAAAATCTTGCGCGACCGCCCACTGAAAATCAATCGAACTACGAAAGTGCCGAAAATTCTGCCTCGAAGAATGGCATCAGCTGATTACTGCGCCGGCAATTCATAGGCCACACGCCTTTCGCCCTCACGGTAGCAAAGGAAAGATTATCCGACGCGTTGTTGCCGGGGTACAAGTGATCCACTTCCACTACAGTTTAAACCATTCGTCCGGACTCCAGTAAAGCAAGAACAATCGGAGCATCGTAATTCCCATTCCGGAAAAAAAATGTAGAAAGGGATCAAAAAATGCACTCCGGAACGTTCACCCTCGGCCGTCCTCTGGAAAGAGATCGTTTTCGACGGTAGGGCGGATATGGGGGAGGTGGTTGAGTGTGGAGGGGAGTGCAGGGCGAGTGGGAGGGGGGGTGGGGGAGAGAGAGCGGAGGGGGGAGAATTCCTCGGAGAGCGTCAGCGGCGCTTCCGAGAAAGATCGATCGTTGTCGGACGGGGGTTGACCGCACTCGGGGGGGTGGGATTCATTCTCCTGAGCGGATTTTCGCGTGAATTTTATCTTATCATTCACGGGTTTCTCCTCATTTTCCGTGAATGAAACGTGTTTGCCACGCGAGAGGGATCCACATAGGGGTCGGAGGGGATATGGGGGAATTTCGCCTTTATGAAGGGGCACTCGATCGTTAACTAAGCTACAACCTGAAGGGGTGCTCGAATGTAAATGACCCCGAGCACTCGAACTTACGTCCACGAAGGGAAAAGAAAACTGAATGAAGATCTTAACGCTTTAAGAAAAGGTGCGGCAACGTCCCGGGAAACTTTACAACCGGTTCTAAATTGAATATTCGCCAGAGAGCGTGCGTGGTTCGAATGGTACACACGGACGATGATTATTTTTGCCAGCTAGTCCACTTTTTAGGGTCTCGCTTCCTGCACCAGCTCTTTAGGTCTTCGCGGAGAAGGATCAAGTAGCTCGTAAAACCACTAGGCATTTACTTACATTTCATTACCAACTCTTTCGAATTATTGATGGCGTCCTACGGCGCATGAACCAAAGCCCTTTCTCATACAATGGATGAAACGGGAGATAACTTTAACAAAGAGGGTAAAAATAGGAGAGCAACGGGCTTTCCCAGGAAATATGGCTTCTCAAATGCTATTAAAAGGCAAACAGAGGCATTTACATTTCTAATAACAAAAGTAAATTTACCCGAATCAACCTCTTATTCGTAACATTTATGCATGGGAAACAGGGAATAGGTTGTGAGAAAATATATTTAACTTTATCATGTCACACTCTGTGGTACACGGATGCAAGGATGATCGAAGGATGATACGAAACATGAATCGGAACGCAATTGACAAGTCTTGAAAATTTTTCCTCTTCCCATTTTCTGCACAAAACTGACGCGCTATGAAACAACAATAATAATAAGCATATTACTGAATTCATCGCAGACCAGTGCATGAAGATGAATGAAGCGTATTAGTATTCCCTATAATTACATTAAAGTTCAGAGCCTTCAAAATTTTAAAATTCATGCTTATTTTTTAAATAATCATTCAAGTCATACATCGTTACAGTTAAGGTCATCCGACTGGATGTTGTCTTTCAATTTTCTGCTTCCTGGTCTGTTAAGGTCAGCAACCGTGACCCGGAACATGCCACATGTAGTAACCTTCCCTTCCAGCCCTTCAAATCAATAGGAAATTTCTCCGTATCTTCGCCTCTGATTGCACTACTACGTATAGATTTCAGCCCATTTCACAAAGCTACTGGTTAAAAGACTTGTGAGTCGATTGAATGAAACAAGAATAATATGCCCCCAGACGATCAAGTATGCTTTTTAAGGTCTTTGTGATTATATACTACAATTTAAACTCCGTTTACTACTGGGTTGGGGCTTTTAGATATGGAGCCTGGAGAAAAGATTTCCGATCGTTTCGGGTATTCCAAAAAGAATGGATTAGTTGAAGAGCAAGCAGTCCAAGTGGACTTTGGAGGACTCCAATCCTTGACGTCAAAGCCTCTTTCTCCCCCTCCCCGTAGCAAGCGATCGGGGCAAAGAGAACCCCCCCACACACTGTTTCCCCCCTTTCAGCTGTTTCCGCATTCTCCATTTGGAACAAACTCGAGCTAATGTTCCGTGCCCTTCCTCACAGAGCAACCAGATCGCCTACTACCGGGAGAAACGTAAACCCAGGTCTTATCCGTCGGGTAACTCGAGCGAAGAACCGACTTCTCTAAACGTCCACCGACCCGGTTGCGTCTCGCATTTGACAAGAACGCTAGAGGTGATGCGACGTGTCCATATAACACCTGGCAGAACTAATGAGACCATTGGGTACCTGCGCCGCATTCCGTTAGTTGTACCGCTAGTGAAATACGGATCGTTCACGGGAAACCCTATACGATAGGTACACCGGGGAATTTAATCTAACGAGCGCCGAAGGGCGATATCATATCAAAAGCTATTAATAAATAGCTTTATTTTAACTAGAGGGGAAAAGAAGATTGCAAGACATGTTTCATCAAGTCGAGATAATCGATAATGACAGCAAGTCGAATCTCGGTGAACTAGAATGAATTGTCTCAGTGGCATAACTTTCAAACGTCACATGATGATATTCCATAAGACATTTTATAAGGCCTTCAATTCGTTTTTAAAACTAGAATTATTGGCATACTGGATGGTGATGCACAATGATCATTTTAAATATACGTATATACAGCGTGCTTAGAGTTACATATATTGTCTTTTTAGAGTGTGAAATTGGGCCGATTCGTGAAAATATATTGGCCTAGAGTATGAAATTCATCGGCATGATACATATAACCAAAACTAAACTAAATACTACACCAGCTTCCTATATTTCCATTTTGCTTTCGTGGGGGTATAAGTGGCATCTTTCCCAGTAGAGCCTACATCATTAAACCAAGAAGCTAACTGAAAGCACGTAACCTGTAATACAACCGTGGGGGAAGGAGGATCTCAGAGCCGTATGCAGGTCCCATTGAAAAATTAATTATTTAAGAATATGCCTATGAACCTTGTAGAACCAAGTCAATAATTAAGGATCTGATGCTTTCCATCTGATACTATTGATGAATTCTCCTCGCCTTTCCACCGGTTCAAGTGTTCTGCCACCGAAGTTTCAACGCTGACTCTGCCATCGTTTTCCGGGTTACCTTCACGTTCATCACCCTGAAGACGATGGCAGAGTCAGCCGTTGAAACGTCGGTGGCAGAAAACTTGAACCGGTGGAAATCCCGAGAATAATTCATCATTAAGTCAATAATATTTTACTGATGATGAATGGGAATCTTACGGTTAACTTAGGTTCTTGATGAGCTTTATATTATATTGGCCGCGTAACATCTAACTTTAATCCCTCTTCAAATCTGCATACTTCCCACCCCCTTCCATTCTATGCAAAACCCCTATTCTCTTCCTACCCCTTCCCCGCTTACCCAACATTCTACCATCCTAGTTATTACCATAGACTTTTTACCCTAAAATTTTGTGCTATTATATAAATATTACCCTGTGTAGTAAAATATTCCACTCTCAAGGGTAGAATATTTTACGACAAAAATTTACTTTTTTTATGAATTACATTCCAAAAGTTAAATTTGAATTTGTGAATTTCATAGGCTCAAATATGGTGTGGCTCTTTAAAAGAGATGAAAAACCATAATCCTGCTCTCATTGACCCCTTGCGTATCCACCCCTGCTCTAATGTTATATGGATGCTAGCGGCTGGAGGTTGATTCTCAATCCAGGCCGCTTCTGATATGCATGGCTCTTTTTTGCTACCAATCAAAACCACTAGGCATCTACCTACTTTTTACTGAACTTCTACCATGAAATGAAGCTTTAATACCTCCAGATAATACCAACGAATAAATGAGGAAGGGATTCTTTTAAGTAACGTAACAATCGACAACAAAACGAAAAAAAAAGAAAATAAAGATTTAAAAATATATGTCATCAAAAAATAAACTCACTGCTATTGATCGAGTTTTTTACTTTCACTGCGCACTAATTAGATAAAGCAGAGTCCGAAAATACAAAAATTATGCTTAAAGGTTAAAGAGTTGAACATTAAAGTAATAAACTTGTCCATGGTTGGAATGAAAGAATACCGTACTTTTCCACAATATTGTGGAAAAGTTCGGGATTCAAATTTGTTGTGTGTGTTTTTGATGGATTAATTCCCCACTCCACACTCCCAAGGATTGCAAGAAGAAAAGGATTATTACAGCTCGCTCCTAGTTAAAACCTCAACATGGCAGGTTTTATACATCTCTTCTAAATTAATAGAAATCGTCCTGCTTTTTGATGCAGCAAGATCGTTTGAATTTAATAATAACAAATTCATTCATTTAGTGTTCACTCATCTTCATAGAATAACAAAGCACAGTTTGGAACCATGGGTGGCTTCAAATAGAACCAATGTTTCTCAGAAAACCTTGTCACAACATAATAAGTTAGCTAAAACCACATTAATGAACTTAAATTAAGAGAGACACGGTGCTAATTCCTATGCAAAGTTTTGTTTATCTTAAGCATTAACGCATGAAGCTCAACATAAACTTTAAAACATTCTTTTTTTAATTTTCCCCCAACCAAATCGAAAAAAAGGTGCTGCCCTCATTGAAAGGGCTTTGGGATCCATTAGATATTTTCAATGACAGGACGATTATGCTACTGGTTCTAAGAAACACAACTATGACAATATATAACAATACGTCTTTATTAGGGCGAGATATGAACGACAGCAGTCACTTCTTCCAACTAACAGCCCCTTGTAAAAATTACAATTTATTTCCAATAAAGAGTTTTGCAATATAATTAACGTAAATATTAACTTTGCTACGATTGATGCTGTGCTGTAATAGATAATATTACAATTGTGAGAAAGCAGAGAAAGAATTAAGGCAAGCTAGAGTTTTACTGACGAAACTGATCCCTCCAAACAGGTATGACAAATCACGTTTTGCCCTCGAGGGAATGAACACGGACAGGCCGAGCAAAAACCATCATTAAACAGGTTTCCGGCACTAAGTGGTGAAACGAACGGACGCCGGAAGTCAAGGAAACTCCGAGTGACACAAGGCGTAGAAACTCGTACCCACGCTGTTTGACGCGTGGAGGATTTCAATTACGGAAAATGACCGCGACATCACATTCGGGACGCTCCCGGCGTGGCAATTAAAAACTCGATTGATTGGAGGGGCCCCTGGCAGGGGTTGGTGACAATCACCACTCTAATGACAATTTCCACGAGGCTACTTGGGGAGGGAAGGAGGTCCAAATTTGGCTCCCTCAGGGGCGGGGGGGTGGGAGGGAGGGGAAGAGCTCACTTAGTCTTCAGGGAAAGAGAAACCTTAGGACATTGTGACATGGTATTGATTGTAGCGCCTCCCGACTCACTTCTTTCTCCGTAGTGTAGTAAATCGGCTTTTCCGCCCCTTCCCACTTACGGCCTCCATATGGTCACGCCGAAATCGATTTCCAACCGCCTGCCGCTCCGAATTCCTTTGATTACCACGAACACTAATTAATTATGAGGACTAACATAAAAATGATCTGGTGGGTCCCCGGCGTATCGTATTTACAAATTCCGTGCGCAATAAAAGTAAAAGTATTGGAAACTAGCTTCAAATTTACAATGTATTCCAACAATTTTAGGATGATTTCTTACAAAAATATTTTGTTCCAAGTACAAGGTGCAAATATACTTTTTAATTTTTAAATTTTAATTTCAATGGAAAAAAATGTAAAAACCGTAATAATTATCTGTAAAAAATCCTTAATGAAAATCAAAATTAAAAAAAAAATCTCTGCGTCTTCCACCGGATGAGGCTGTCATTGAGGACCAACGTTTCGATGCTCGACTCGGGCATCATTTCCACGCCAAATTATGGGCGTGTCTAGGGAAAGCCGACTTTAATAAGTGCGACCAGAAGTCACGTAGCTGGGCGCCATAACAATACTCTCATATATCCGATACGGTGGAATAAAAAATTCAAAATTTTAATTTTACATATCGCGAGCCATTAGAACGGAAACATGTAAGGCTGGCGGTATTTGCATGAGGCGACTTAACAAAGACATGGCCTTGAAAATGATGCCCGAGTCGAGCATTGAAACGTCACCCCTAAAAGACAAACTAAACCTGTGGGAGATCCGGGAGGAATTTATAAAAAAAGGTGACAAATAATGTTTCCGGGATGCGATAAGCCTGATTACCTTCATCTATAACGAGTTCCGGGTACTTATAAATAGTGTAGAGAATTTAGGAGAAATCTCGGCGAAGAGTAGCCTTGGGAACGGATCGTTTGGTGATGGAATCGAGACTGAGACATGTCAATTTTTCCTTAGTCCAGGCTCGCTGACCGCATCACGTCATCTAGGAGCGACATGTGATAAGACTACTGCAATCGGAATGATATCCATCCATAGTGTCAAAGGGTTACTTTCCTGAGCCTCGCCCACGGCAAGAAGTAAACGCTCTATGTTACGGAAAATGGAGTGAACGCCCGGATATACAGGAGGGGTGTCAAGGGAGCGAAATATTGCGAGAAGCGGCTTTTTTTATTTGCAAAGCACTTAAGACTAGGTACTACACTGAGCACCATAAACATTCATTCCCATTCGGAGGCGATTGTCACTCGCAAGGAGGACGTCGACACCGGAAATATCTCAGCCATTACCTCCGCATCGAAACAGGATATGTACGGCCGCCGATAAATGACCATAATGAATTCGCATGCTTGGGCAAGCTTTCGTCTGGAGAACCGCCGTAATCCACCACGGAATAGCACTGTTGCAGTTGTGTTTCCCCACCCGTGCCATTTCCTCTCCGATATGGCCAGACGTGCTCGATTAGGAAGACAAATGAAAACGGAGACAATTATTAAAGTCACTCGCACCTTTATCGCCACAAACTGGCACGGGAAAAAATGATGGTCCGCGTGCATGCTAACCGTCGCTCGAAAGACATTCACTTGCGG
>WURS02445030.1:0-14619 GCA_011762765.2 Rhinocypha anisoptera
TAGGAAAGGATGGAGGGCTGCAGTCAACCAATCTTCGGATTGAAGTACTGATGATGATGATGATATATATATATAACACAGCCACAGGGGTGGCGAAGAAAAACATAGTAAACAAAAATACATAACACTCACGAGTAACTAGGTAGAATTTATATAATATATATATATATATATATAAATTCTCCCATCGGACAAGGAAAAACGGGATGAAAGCCATGGCGCGTCGAATTGGAACTGCTTCACTTTAATTCCCCATTTTCACCCACCGCCGTTGTGTCGTAACGAGAAAAAAAAACAGACCAAGCGAACGGCAAAACCGAATGGATTGATCAAATACCATCGTCACTAGCACATCTATCCGCGGTCGCGGTAGAGGCGATTATTCCGATTCCACCACGTTCAATTTTCGATTACGAGAGAGATGATTAGGGAATTGATAAGGTTCTCAAACAAATCCTCCCAGCTTCATTGTGTTTGCAGATCTTTCGGAAACACCCAGGATGGTCGATGGGATATGTACCGCAATCGAAAATTTTTTGTTTACCTTGGATTAGGGAAGGTTTACATTATGCTAAAACCCAAGCCAAGGATTTATACGAGTAATTACGAAATTTGCGACCAGGGCACGTAAAGGCAACTCAGTTCACACTACCCTTTCTTGGCGGTCTCTTTCAATCAACTTTTTGATCCATGTGTACATAATTGTGGAGTAAAAATATAACCGACTGACGCACGAAGATGTATTTTGGTCGTGAACGCATCAGTCAATAAAAATAGTGCCATGACCAAAGTCAATATGGATTCTGATAGATAAAATTTTAGTTTAATCATCACACATTTAGTAAAAATCACAGTTTAATTCACCGAAATTTTATGAATTAGTTGATATCAAGATAGGTATGCAAACGCCTGCCTGTGTTAACATCTAATCAATGACGCGATATGCTGCATACCACCTAAAGGTAACTTGAAATAGAGAGTGGTTCGAACGCCTCTTAGTTTTTAACGGAAACAATGACAATACGTAATAATGAAACTCATTTATTGGGGCGAGATTGAGACTAAATAGTCCCTTCTTCCACCCCTAACCCCTTAAAGGTAGATTCCGGAATAAGACCTCCTTGCAGGTAGGTAAATGTTTGTGGATTTTTACTCGAAATTATCATTCGGTGTTCCCATTTCGGATTTTCCAGGAACAGCTCCCATATTATTTTCTCTTTTGCCATTTCTTCACGGGAAATGAGCGCGAAATGAAAGGCAGCTCGCAACGGTTCATGATTTTCGGTAAAATTCGAAAAAGAATTGATGAAATTCCCTCGATGTCTATCGATCGAAATGCACCTCGACCTGCAAGAGGTGTGTCCTGTTCCGAAATACTCCGCCGAAGTCTTTGAATAGGAATGTGACGACTCCTTTTCTGTAATTTCGAAATTGCGCATTTATTCGTAAATTTACGAACACTGGTTGCAAGATTATTAATTGCACAATCAGTTTCTCTACCAATTATTAATGCTCTATTTGACTCTGTCCATTCTTGAATATTTTCGTGACTTTTTACACGTACATAGTGTAAAAACTGCGTGTAACAAAGTTATTGGAGGAGTTAGGCTGGGAACCACTCGTTGATCGTAGGCTGAAGTATAGGTTAGATTTATTGTACGAGTATAAATTTGAAGCAGATTACTTCAAGGAAGAGGTTAAATGTATATTGAAAATACCGTCATACTATGGTAGATCAGAACACTGGAAAATCAGGGAGATAGATTGTAGAACAAATAGATTTAAAAAGTAATTTTTCCCCCGAACCATTAGAGATCAGAATAAACTAGGTCCTAGGGATCCTTAGGAAGAGTAGTGTATATGTATATTTTATTTTCACCTTGCATGTTTTCTCTCGTTTCCTTTATTATATATTAAATGTTATTTTACTTTCTTTCTGCATGATATGTATATTTATTGTGAAACGATTTGTATTCAGAAATGTATGTATGTGAAACGATTCTAACATTGTCCCGCATGTTGTGGATGATGTTCTACTATTTTATAATGAAGAGGAAAACACTTGGTATTTTTAAACATGAAAATAGTTTATCAATAATTACGACCTAGGTTTCGACTTGCAAAGTGATCTTCAGGTCGAAACCTAGGTCGTAATTATTAATGAAATATTTTCATGTGGAAAAACCAAGTGTTTTCACCTTCATTATGAATCGCTTCCACAAAGTAACGCCTGAAAATACCCAGTTTACAATTTGTTACCCAAATGAATTTCAGCATCTAAATTGTTGGCTATGTTCAAAAGAAATTTAAAAGTTTTTATCAACTAAATGTCACTATTCCCTAAATGAATATTTAATTGATAATCATAAAGCATGAAACAGTAAATCTTATTATTCTCTTGTATTTATAAATTTTTATCACTTTTATGTATTCCAATTTATTCCTCTGATGAATCTTATACCTACTAATTATGTAAGCATGGTCTTCGGAGAATAAATTATTTTGTTATATTACAAGTAGTTTAGACAAAATTACAAAGATATTCCCTAAAAGTAATGAAGAAGCTTTTTCACGAATGGCATTGAAGTAATATCAGGTAACAATTAATAGATTTATAAGAGATTTTGTTAAACAATAGATGAATATGACTGTTCAGCTCCTTGTGTGTATACACAACAGACTTAATGCTTCTAATTTCATTTTATAACTAATAATAAGAAACCATTTGCAGTGGTGTCTCCTTGACTCAAATTCAAGCATGATTAATGATGATGAAGGGTAATCGGTTAAGACTATCAGTTAAGGTAGGTTTTTGATGAGCATTAGCTTAGGTTTCCCACATAACATCTAACTTTAATCCCTCTTCAAATCTGCACACTTACTACCCCCTATCATTCTGTCCAAAATCCCTATTCTCTTCCTAACCCTACCCCTCTTACCCAAGTATCTCAAATACCATTGTAAAGAATGACTTATATATGGATTCAGAACCTACCTGCAATGCATTACTATACCATCTACAGTATTTTCAGTGATGAGAGGAAATTTTCTCCACAAGATACATAGTTTCACTGAATGCAGGTGAACCACAATTGGACAACACTTAAGGAGAATTGAACTGTATATCATTGAGAAGGGGGACATTCATCTTCACTCGGATGATTTAAGTATTATTATAGACAAAAATGAAGATTTATCTATTTTGTTCTACTCCATTTCTTTTTCACAAAAACTCACTCATTTGTTGACTGCCGTTATCACCATGTCCCTGAGCATTAAACTATTCTTAGTGAATATATGGAGTCCCAAATAGATAATTGATTGTGATGGGTTATCACTTTGCAGAATTTTGTTCATAAATTTTATTATAGGATAGTTTGATGAAATAACTCTGCTTCCATTCATAAGTTGATTTCTCTACTACTCTGTTGGTGAGCAAATTCTTCATATGATTTTGCTTTGATGAAACCACGACTTGATGTTCTTAGTAAAGAAAAATAAAGCTACTCTTGGATGTTGCAGAGTCATTTCATCAAACTTTGAAATTCTGAAAGATACACCAAGTGAAGATTGTTTCCACTGATGGTTTTACTGACTGAAGATGGTTTTACATACAAGTCTTTAACTTTTATTTTTCCACTCTCATGCTGATTTTTTACGCTTCTAAATATATCCATGACCTTTGTCCCTAGAAATTATTTGAAAGATCCTATTCCTTTATCTTCTTTAACCTATTTATATATATACACTTCAAAGTGATTTCTAATTGCTTGGTTAGTTTTGTAGGCAAATTTTCTTGTGGTGGGCAAGGTTTGGTTCAATTTCTACACAAGGAAAGAATGTGATACTAGGTAGCTGTTTTCGTAAATTAATATCTTATGTATGATCTGTTGTGTCTGTTATGACTGGTAGGCACTGCAAATTCATACATGTCTTCATTGAAGAGTATACGAATAGTCTTGTTTCCCTCCTCAATGACTAAAACTTGGACATACTGGGAGATCTTGAGCATTTCAATGAGTTGTACTGGGCCATTAGGGTGACAATTTTATTGGTTGCGTCACATTAAAATACTAATGTGTAAAAAATTGGCAGTTTTAGGATTCCAATCTAAGGAATACCAGAAAATTTAAAAATAGAATTATTTGAGAAAAAGAGGTTGGGGAGAGCAGAAGAAAGCTGAGAAGGCTTAAACTTAGGGATGAAGAAAGGTGGAGAGACAATAATAAACATGCTTAATATTCTTAGAAATTTAGTAGCACTGGATTAGAGAAAAGACGATAAGAAAGATGAAAGAGAGAAGGGGATGTATTAATGTAAATAGAGGAATAGGGGAGAATGAAATATAAGGATTCTAAAAGGGTAAAGGAAAGTGTTTGAAAATGTTATAGAGATGGGGAGAAATAGTATTCTGTACAGAAAGGCAATAGAATTGTCAGGAATATGGATAGGAACAATTGTAGTCTTGGTAAGGAAAATATGTTTCGTAAATAAACTAAGATTCGGGGTAGATTGAGTGCGAGGAACTGTATGTTAAGGATGTTATGCCTGTTTATATTCATTAAGGAGCCACAAAGTTGAAAAATTATCCTTAGTCCAGGTATTCTAACGGAGAAAGAGGAGCAGCATAAGGAAATGTAGAGTGCCAAGAATGCCAAATAAAAGGTGTAGGTATTTTCCCAGTACATACTTCACTACTGTTTTACTAATGTGCTTACTAGGAGGAAAAAAATGGGATTCAGGGATTTTATGGATTTTAACAGAGAATGTATGGGGAAGGTACCAGGATACATACTTTGTTAGGCTAATTGTAATAACCTAGAAAAGACTAATTAACAGTCTAGAAGGACTAAATTAATTCTGAATGTGGCTCAGGTAGTACTAAGAATCACAAACCAAGATTGGAGGCTAAACATAATATTATCTAACTCCTAGGTGAAGAGAAGTTCAGCAAAGGCAGAGTGATATGCAATGAAATTGAGGTAATGAAAATAAAAGATTGGTTGACTCCAGCCTTCCATCCTTTCCTATCTAGTGCAAGCCCTCTTACAGCTTGGTAGGTTTTCTTTCTAACATCTGTGATAATTTGTCCCTTGGTCTTCCCCTCTATTATATATAGCAGAACCTAGTTATTAATTTTTTAAAGAGACAGAAAAAAATGTACGTACAGGCCAGGAAAACGTACTAACCAGGAAAGTAAATATAGCAATTCAGGTACAATAAAATACCGTTATAGCCCCGGGATAAGGGGAGGGAAGTTTACACCCGAGTTATTGCGGGAAGCTGCATAGGAAACAATAAAAACCCCGTAATACTAAATTTTTAACTAATTTATCTGCGGAAACAATATAAATTGATGTTTTTATGATTTAAATGTGTTGAAATGATCGCCTAAACTAGCGCCATTGCGACGCGTCGGTAGTTACGTCGAGATAAAATTCACTATAAAGTTATCTACTAATAACAAAGAACATAGTCATTGTAATCATTTTTGGGCACATAGTGATACCTGCGGTATACCTATCCAAACCGCGGTAAAGTGAGGAAATTTATAACGGGATTTTATTGTAGATGCAATCGGAGGTAAAATTAAGTCGTCATAATCACAATTATTTTCCATAGTTCTCGTAATTATCTTTTCCTCTACTATTTTCACACATAAATTAAACAAAATGATCACCAAACTGCCGAACCAATGACAATAACTGTGTCTTACATTGCTTTCCATGTTGTCATTTCACCAAAACGTCACTTCGTTTTGATGTCGCTTCACTTTGATTCATTGATATAAATTTTGAGCTTAGTTATTTGGCCTTTCTCTAGAAATATATAACTATAGACCTAAATATTAAATCGATTGATTTTCAACTGTTTAAAAAGTTTATACATCATTTTATTTACGTAAAATCACAGCGTCAGATACTTTGTAGCAAAAAGATTTCTTACATTTTTTAGCTCAAAGTCACATAAACTTGTCCAAGGTACTCTGATTTTTATTTCTTGTTCCGGTGTCTAATATTGTTGCCTCGAGTTTCACGTGGATATTCAAAGTTTCATCTGCTCCCACAGCATCCGTCAAGTAACGGCGCGCGCACTCCCGCGCACACCATAGCCTTCACCGTTTTTGCCAGAGTTGTAACTGAATCAGACTCACTTCCTTGATCTGCATCATCTGCAACAGTTCTCTCTCTTCCCTCCAATATCTGCTCGTGGATCTCATCAATTGACATGGTCTAGCAAACAACGATATTATTAATGCGCTCAAAGTACTTGTCGTAATTGATCTCTCCGGAATTCTGACGCCACTCCTCGAAGGGCAAAGAAATCCATTCTGCCTCATTAGCCAACCGTAATACGACAAATTCCAGCTGCTTTAAAGCAACATGTGAAGTTTTCCATGCTCACGGAGTCCCATGCATTTCGCACGAAGTGCATGGGATGCATTACGCCTATCTTCCGCTCAGCTGGCTAGTAGGGTGGCCAGTCTATTTTGTACCATTTTGTTTGTGTACCAGTATGTTTTTTGAAACGTCGGATGATTCCTTGGTCAAGTGGCTGAAGGTGACTCTCCGTGTTTGCTGGGAATAATTCTACCCGGACTTAATTAACAACTTAATTAAGTGGTATCGATGGAATGTGCAGCAAAGTGGTCAACGATATGTAATTTTTTTCTATTTTTGTCTCCCAGTTTGGTGTCTAAACCATGCAGGAAGGTTTAGAAAATAGTTGTTGTCATCCATGCTGCATGGTTAGCGGTATACTGATAAGAAAAGGTTCTATCGTTCTTGAAACACCTCGGCTGTTTAGAATTCCCGTTCATAAGCGGTGGCAGCTTGTCAGTTTCGCTCTCATTCAAGCACAAGAGAAGTCAGCCTCTACTTACTTAATTTTCCTCAATGAAATTTTTCTCCTTTAAATGCATATGTTAGATTTGGTGATAAATTGATGAATAAACCGGTCTCATCGGCATTGTAAACATAATATGGGTTGTAGTCTTCAAGCAACTGGGGCAGTGTTGTTTTCTTCCAGGTGTCTATTATATCAATGTTAACACTGGCCGATTCACCGCGCACACACCTATAAACCAATCCATGGCTGTTTTTGAAACCATTGATCCAACAATTGGAGGCTTTCAAAGTTTTCAATGCCCATTTTTGCAACCAGCGCCCTTTCTTTGGTGATGGAGCCATCAAGCGGCACTTTTTAATTTCGTGCTTGTTTGCACCATTTAAATATCTTCTAATTCTGGATGTTTCCAACCAAGAATTCGCTTTCGCTTTTTATCACAATGACGGCTTTGGATTTTTTCAAGATGTCGAACAATAGGCAGGTAATTCTCAGACGAAATTTTAAATATTAGCATTTGGATATGAAAGTTTAGGAAAAATAATTTAAAACGGTGAAATAATTTTGGAAATTGTTATTATAATTAATGTTTTATGTAAGACTGAAATTCCGACCATTTTGAAACGACGGGTTTTATGCGGGAAGCCAGACGCAGCTGGCTGTGACGTAATACAAATTGAAGACCGGAGGCAGTTGCATTGTTTCTGTTCGAGGCAAATATTCTCTTTCCCCATTCCCCGACTCTGCTAGCTAATTAGAGATATAATTTTTTTCATCGTAGTAACTCGCTTGCCCCTTTCCCAAACTTTCATAGTAATTTCACTTGTTATTACTTCTTTCATTTTTCCGCTCATGTCACAAAAAAGGAAGGTTAATTCTATTGCTTCGTCATGTTTTTCTATTTAATTATACGGCTTTATCAAAATGCTGATTTGCAAATACCAACGTGACATTGTGCAAGTATTTAAAAATAACTCCAAAGAGATCCATTAGATATTTTTCCTAGATGAATCACTTAATTCCAGCAATGCGTTTTCCTGAAATTATTACGTTATCTCGAAATTATGGCGAACCTTACAGAAGTTGAATTTTTGGCCGGAAAATTGATTTTGTGTTAGAGTCTTTTATAAATGCACGAAATCCTTCGTTATATAGTATAGAGTGTTGGCGGCAATTTTGCGCTTCTCCTTATCGTAAAAAATTATCTCAAGCTCTTGCGATTCGATCATGTTTAGGAAAGGGCATGATATAGTAGTGATTAAACAAAAAAAGACTTTTAACGTAGCCATAATTATTCGCTGTAGTCGTTGTGTGGCTTGGTATGCAGTGAATTAAGACCTATGGTGGCAGGAAAGGTCTCTTTTCTTTCAAGGCGTTGTTTCAAGTCTGGTCAGCTCTAAAATCAGGCTCTTCAGACTGGGAGGAAGGGTATAAAAATAGGAATAGAAAGGTAGGAGGAAGTTTAGGCTCATAAGAGCCTATAAACATATGTTTCAACTGGTGAAACTATTTCAGTCATCGTAAAACTTATGTTAAAGACACACGCATTGTAGATTTTATTATCTTTATGTGCTTCAAAATTTAAATGTTTTCGAGTGAACAACTATTTTTACAATTTATCCAATCCGCAGTATTTCTCTAGTTTCGTACGCACCCACGATACGAGATATATACCTATGTTGCTTTTCGAGTAGGCATATCCACGTGAGCCAATGATTTATTTATCCCACATCAAAAACCCATGATATTAAATGGAGCCAAACTAATTATTGCATTTTCTTTTGATTTCAGGTGTCGTCATCATCTCCGTCACCCTCTGGATGTTTTTTCTTCACAATTGACGAAATCGTTTACCGAATCCGTGGCTGGCTGTCTGGTAGGAATGACTGGCGTTTTTTTAGGAGAGTCCTTATTTTATATTATCGAGAGGAGGGCTGCCCATTTTCCTTTCATTAATATTTGCCCGTTTTGTTATATATGACCATACCATTTGACGAATCAAGTTACCTGTGCTAAATGTCTTTTAAACTTTTCCGATTTGGATGTAATAATTGGTAACTGGGAGCCCTTTAAAACTTTTATATTACTTAATGAAAGTTATTGTCTCAGGCGTAACTTTATGGAATTTGCTCAGCATATTGGAGTAGGAGAAACACTGGGTAATTCCACACAAATTTGTGTGGAATTACCAAGTGTTTCTCTTACTCCAATATTTTATAATACTACTTATTTTTCATAAACTCACGACATTTTTATTTTTACTTCCTTCTTTGGCATTGTAAACTATTTTGTATGGGTTTTCAATTCCTCCCAGCTGTCGAAATTCGAGTTACCGTAGCGGTGAATGAAGTAAATTCGAATTCATTTTTGTAAAAAAAATCACTCCTGCATGTTAACTGATCTGAATCTATCTCACGTTTTCGACAACTATCTTTTCGACGATAAAATAAAGAGCTTTTCCTGAATAAATATTTTTACTTTCTTTTCGGCTTAATTACCATTCCAAACAAGTCATAGAAAATTTTGAAAATCTCTGGGAATAAATAAAGCTCTCCGCAATATAAGAACGAAAAATATTTTGAAAGGTTTAAAATATGAACCAGTAATTTCATCATATATAGCAAAATAATATCAATTAAGTACCAGAAAAACATTTGTCTCAGTGTGGATTTGAACCATGTGGCTTCAGTTTAGGAAGCGTGCACTGTAGCCACCAGACTAAAGCTCACGACAGAGGTTAGTAAAGCATTTTACGTATTTAATTTCAGCTTAAAGAAGGAATAAAATTAAAAAATATGTATAAGTCCACGTTTATGCAAATTGTTTATGACATTCGAGATGATGGTTTGATCGAGAAAATTCTCCTCTGTCGGATGCGAGAGATTACTCTAACTCTAGGTGGTCAATGAGCGGAATAATTAAGTCCTTATGTTTTACTGACCGCGAAAAATTAGTATCCTTCACGTAAATACGGTCTAGTACTGGGGGGTGTAAGGGTGGTGGGTGGGCTTGGTAACCCAGTCCACTGACCCACTCAGTCAAGTGGGGGTGGGGTGTGGGTATCTGCCGACATCCCACTCCCCTGACTGTCTTAATTGGGGGAGACTATGCCGGTTTTTTTCTTGATTTTTCCTATTATGTTGGTACGTATCAACATGAAATAGACAGCCTAGTGGGAGGGGTCAGAAAAACACCAGATATTAAATTGCTACAAATTTTATTGCACACTTCTTCAGACCAATTATTTTCAAGCATCTTATTTACGATTAAATGAGACACAAACTTTGAAATTCCACATCAAAAAGGAATGTGTGTGGAATTTCAAAGTTTGTGTCTCATTTAATCATGAAGCAGTTTCACGAAGTCACGCCGGAAACTATTTCCTACATCTTATTTACATTTAGAATAAATCAATAAATAAAGTACATTGAATTAGTTTCGATGAGCTTGGATGGCTTGGGTAGGGTGCGTAACCCAATGGAGTGCAGTCTTGTTGAAAGTAGAAAACCCACCACTAAGAATGGTGAATAATGTTATCCCCAAGTATTTTATGCGGTTCACGTGCTCTATAGTAATACACTCATCTCAAAAACTTACTTTGGATAGTGTTAGAACATTAATAAAAAAATAAAACTTCTACAAAATAGATGACAGTTTTCTCCAAACCCATAAGTGTAATCAAGGCATTCTGTCTTCCATTAAACACCTTACCACTAAAATTTTTTTTTGTTCATTGTTTCCTAAGCTACAAATGAAATTCAGAAATATTATCAATATTTTTGTTTCAGAAAATTATTGTCATATGGCTATAGATTGAATAAAATTATTTGCTTAGTTCGATCTGTGAAAAATATTCCATACTTGTATGGCATAAACCATACTACTTAGGTATGTATGGTGCTTATTTCTGCACAAAAAGTAGAATGAAGAAACATGAGTAATCAGTAGTATACCAAAGTAAAATATTATGATTATTTTAATCTTGTATGCACTGCATATGAAACTTGAACTTCACATTTATAGACAAGACTACTGAGAAAAGGAATAACATACTCCGTATTTTTCCACTTGATTTTAATCTGGTAAAACTAGCTTCAACGCTACGGCGTCATCATCAGGTACCTGATGATGATGCTGTAGCGTTGAAACTAGTTGTACCAGATTAAAAATCAAGTGGAAAAATGCGGAGTACGTTATTCCTTTTCTCAAAAATGGATTTCCACATAGTTATGCCTGATAATATGGAATAGACAAGACTACTGTTACAATATGAGATGGCTGAAATACTGTAATTTAAATACTCACTCTTCCATTATGCAACCCACAGTTATGGTTGAACCACACTAAAACAATCTTAAATAGTTCATTCGGTATGGTTTTGGGAGTGAGACTGGAATTTTCATAACATAATGATTAGTTTCAGATGTGATGCCTTAACTGTGGCATGTGTATATGTATGCACATGTTGGCAATCATTATTCCTCAATGAAACTGTTGTTAGGAATGTCTATTGCATCTATTGTGTTAAATTCGCATATTATCCCTCATTTTCATGAAAGTGTCATCTTATGATGCAGTTCTTCTAATACCCCTAGTGCTACATCCATTTTTCTTGGTGATACTACCCAAATAGGAAACTTTTCCAAACCTGTTCCCTGACACTATGCCCTCCTAGTCTTAAACTTGCTTTCTTGCTTGTAACCTAGTTTTGCCTTCCTACTTCTTTAGAATCTTGTTAATTTCATTTCTTTACAATTAATCTTCGTCCCAAACCTCTCACATTGGTCATGAAAAGTCCTCAACAAAGTCTCCAGTCCTTTTGGAGGAATGACTAACTGGTGCTTGGTCAGCCATGAATCTCATTGGCTTGATGAGCTCCCCTGCTTAACTTTTACTCCTGGCTCCACTGTTTCTCTTGCCACTTTTAACTTCTCCTACAGGTGTAAGTTTAAAAGCACAGATTACTCTAGACAAACCTGTTTCACTCCCCTGCCTAACCGTGCCCATCCAGTTTCTTCATCTGCTAACCTTAATTTCACAGCGTAATTCACATAGAGGTTTCTGATGAGAAACCTATACTTTCAATCTAGCCTGTTTTTGCAAAAATTAAATCAGTTTAAGCCACTCTACTTCATCATAAACCTCATCAAAGTCTACAAAGCAAGCAAAAACATCCTGTTTGTGTTGCCTATTCCATTCAGTTAATGTCCTCATTGCATATATCACATTAAAATTTTCCTGTTCTAAAGATACAGAAACCTAAGTATTCTTTTTCCCTTTTCTCCAGTCTTTTCAAGGTGATTCTTAGAAATACTTTCACTACATGGGGGATAAAACTAATGGTCCTGTAGTCCTCACATTCTAATGATTTTGTTTTTTTTTGGAATTAGATTTAAAACTAACCTAGTTGTAGTGGGGGAATCTACCCTCACTACAATGTAAGCAAGGCAGTGAGAGCTGCCTACCCCCACTGCCTTACTTATTTTCATATTGTATAGTGTACTTCCTATTATGTAATCTAATATATTTAGGCCTAATTTATTCTGATCTACTTCATATTCCCTTTCTAACTTAAGCTGTAAGAATCTATTATCTTTTTTGTGGAGGTTCTCCAGGTAGAATTAATCTACCCTGTCAGAACAACCTGGTGAACCAGTACCATTCAGGTTCTCTTGATACTTTACAGGTTTGTCTCTCACAAAGTGGGGGTCATTTTTCTTCTTTTACTATGAAGTAAAATCACATAAGAAATGTTTTTCTGGTTGGAGAAACAGAAACATGGCATTTCCACTTATAATTTTATTTTTATTTATGACCATGGTTTTTGTGGCCATGGTTCAGGCGGCCTGATGCTTTTGTGATTTAAAAAAACATGACCGAGAATAAAAATAAAATTATAAATGGAAATTTCCTTGGTTCATTTTCTCCAACTATGAAGGGTTTCCACCAAGTTATCTGAAACTGTTTTTTAAATGGTTTTTTGATAAACCTGGTTTCAACTCATTCACCCATCTTCAGGTTCAAATGGAAACACATATCTTTATATATTATTTCAGAAATCAATGGAAATTGGAAGATTGGGAGAGAGGGAGAACCAATGGGTAGTGAATGTAGTATAAGTGAGGGGAGTCCAAAAATTTCTATATTCTTTGGGGGATATCAATTATGGTGGGTGGTTGTGGTTTATGTGTGGAGGAAGCTCAGGTAAATATGGGAAAAGGTGGTAATAAATAGGATAATTAAGTGAAATCTTGTGGTATGGAAAAAGTTACATTTAAGTTGATATTCTCTACTTTTGTCACAAATTTCAATTTATGCATTAGTAGAAAAGGAAAAAAAACTCATACAGGGCAGACTAGAAGGAAGTTTAAAGAGTGGGTGAAAGAGTGTTGGTCCAGTTAAAAAAATGCAAACATTTGTTCAAAACTAAATAAGCATATAAGTAACTTCATTCTGAAGGTATTGCCTTGTGAAATTAAGGGACCCAGACTTGGATTCTTCGGAATGCTTAGAAAGTCTAGCTGTGAAGAAAAGAGACATTGATGTCATAAATGATATTATGTTTGGTTTCCCAAAGTTTTCTTCAATAGTGTTTTTAATGCAACACCAAAACTGTACCCCACTGGGTGGTCTGCAGTATCTCACCAAGGGACAAAGACTGCTTTAAATATCTTTTGTCTGGCTAGATAAATGTTTAGAATACCATAGGAGAAACATCTTAAAAGAAAAGTGCTTATCTAATACTTCAGAAGAACCTTCTGCATTCTTTAATACTGATATTAAAAGGAAGGTAATATACCATTTGGAAGAATCTTGGTAACTCATTGAGCACTTGGCAAAAATTATTTCCTGGCATATTTGCCAGAAATAATCATGCAGTTGCATTTTATAGTTTGTCATCATGTTAACTGTTTTTTCTATCACATGTGAGAAGTGTGTGTATTTGTATGATAGTATGTATGTTTCTGTATACGTATTTACATACCCACTCGCAGATTGAATGGCAGAGCAGAAATAGATAAAATATTATTTAGGAAAAAAATTAAGATATCATGAGATAAAATATTTCACATTATTATATGTAGACACTATTCTTTGTCTGCGTGAATTTCCTACTTAAAAAGGCATCTTTGGAGTCAAAATTATTTCTTGAGTGAAGTGTCCTGCGACAAAAGTAACATTGTGAACTTTTTTTACCAAAGCTTGATTTCTTCTACGTTGTCCCGAATAGCAAACCGAAGTTCTTGTCCTTATCATCAGCTTCCTTTTCCATTATTTTTCTCATTTCTGGAAGGTGTAGCATTCCACTCCATTCGATAGTATCTGGCTCACATGGCTATAATAAAAGAACACACATAATGCACATGACATCTTACATCATATTAGAAGATTTAAAATTAATTAGAACGAATAGGTTTTATCATATGATACCAAATCGACAATTTACCTTTTTAATCTGACTAATAAAGTCTGAAAGTGGCATAAAAGGTCTTTATCGTGATGATATTGAGACTGAAACAGTTCCTTATTCCACCCAATCCCCTTGTAGAGTCATGCGTAGGGGATGATTGTATCTCTTCACTGTGTCATACTGCATCCTGCACTGATGAGAATGATTCAAATCAAAATGGCGAGAAATTTCTCCGGGCTATCAATTTTTTTCACCTATAGGAAAAAGAAGGAAAATTACTGTGAAAAATGACTCTCCCAAATGTTGAATTAACTAAAAGTAGCGAGCACTGATATTTTTAGATATTCAAGTGCACATGTTAA
>WURS02445041.1:0-14618 GCA_011762765.2 Rhinocypha anisoptera
GTTTGACCTCGGCGGCTCTGCCGCCGTTTTTTACAAGAGGCAGACGGCGCTTTAGCGCCGGCCCTCTTGTAAAAAATTCGAATTTTATTCCGATTTGGTTCGAATTTTGTGCATAAATCTCCGAAAATTCTCCGTCAATTTGATTCGGAATTCGAACTTTTCCCATTCTCGCTCGATTTAATTCGAATTTATAATCAATTCGATTCTAACTTTTGTGTTATTATGATTAGAATTTACAATAATATAATTGATTTTAATTAATATTTTTGTTTCACAACACAGCACCACGATTGCATACAACCTTCTTCTGGTGGACGAGATTATGCGTGCCGGTCTAACCTCACTCAAAGGCCCACCCAGACAATAGTCTCAAAATGTTAATGTCATCCTAGATGTTAATGTTTTTAATCATTAACAATCTCAGCCTTATTATTACTATTATTTAATTAATTATAATAATTAAAATTGTGTACGAGGATTTTTGTTTTTTTTGTGTATTTACAAAACAACTGCGATTAACAGGAAACATTATTATTGTCATTTGGATTTTAATTAAAATAAAATAAATATAAATTCTTGGTCAACTTTATAGATTATTTGTAAGGCGAATATTTTGTTTTTTTATTTATACAAAATTTTGGTTTATCAATTATATTATTAAAAAATGTTTCTATTTTTATTAAATTCTTATTTGGCTTATTCTGGTTTTACAAGGTTCCATACTACTTATGGTTTTTTAATATTATGCATTTTTTCCCTCCTTACTCATTTTTTCCATCATGTCATTGTTGAATAATAATTCTCAACAAAATGGTAATTATATTTAAGTAGTTATATATATTATTATATATACACTTAGCTTATATATTTTATGATAGGCTTAACTCTTAAGTGATGAAAAGTTTCTTCTTAAGCTTGTTTTTCTTATTTCTTTTTAATTATAATAATATTAATCAAATTACCAGGAAAGTTGAATTTGAGTCCTGGAAGAGAAAAATAAAGAGAAATGAGTGGAAGAGAGAGAGAGAAGCCACTTCAAAGTACATAAAACTACTCTATACATCATCTTTTTTCCATAACAAGCCTCTCAACTTTTCTCTCTCTCTCTCTCTCGCACTCGCTTTTTGTCTCTCACTCTCTCGCTTGCGTTCTATCTCTCCCTCCCCCCTCTCTCTCTCTCTTTCTCTCTCACCTTCTCTCTCTCCCTCTTTCTCTCTCTCTCTACTATTTTGTTTCCAGAAACTCCGCCCTTGCATCTCGGTCCTCATGTCCTTGTATTTGCACTTTTTAATTAACTAATTAATTAAAAATAGCAACTGTCAATTTTGATTAGTGTTAAACTGTCCAGAATTAATATTATTATTAATAAAAATAAATAAATAAATAATAAAAAAGATAATGATAATAACTGTTTCTTTTGTTTCTATATATTGAAATTTCAATTTATGAATATACATTATTAAGTGTTTTATTAATTTGTTGATTTATTATTATATGTGAATCTTACACTAATCAATAATTACTTAGTATTTATTTTTTTATCTACAAAAATACAAAACAAAATTTAAATTAAAAATTTGCCAAAGAACACTGTGCAATTAAATTCAAATTGTCTATTCTTTTAGTTTGTGTGGAATTTAAATTGCTATTTTTCTTTTAAATTCCAATAGCGTACTTTGGGAATTAGCATCTCATTCATTCTCTTTTTCTCTTCTCTCTCCCATTCTCTCTCTCTCTCTTACTCACTCTAACCAACTAATTTACTTAATCTCTCCCTTCACTCTCCCATTCTCTCTCACCAACTCTCTCTCTCTCTCTCTCTCTCTAATTCTCTCATTTAAACTCCTTCCCATGGCTCTCCCTTTCTCTCTCTCCCTTTCTCTCTCACCCTTTCTCTCTCTCCCTTTCTCTCTCTCTCTCTCTCTCTCTCTCTTCCTCAATATAATAAGCTTGTTATAGATCACTTTAATAGGATTAGAATAAAGCAAAAAAAGTGAATGAAATCTACTCGAGCTCGTGTTAGATTTATAGTTGAGATCAACCATTGTTGCTCTCTGCCACACCTCCTCCTCTATTTTCGCGACCCCTCGGTCTTCCGCGATAACGGATTGGCACTAAAGGGATTGAGCGGTCTGCACAGATCTTGAGAGTACTCGCGTGAGCCATTCTGGTCTGGTGGTTGCTACCCTCCAATTCGTAGATGAGGCTATTTTCTGTGGAACGAGCTAGAAAGGGGCCAAAGAATCGTGGCTTGTTTTTCTGCTGTTGATTGCTCACTTGATTCTTCGTGTAAACGTGTTGTCCGTCAAAGTTTGTCACCGGCTTGGTCTTGTTCCGATTGTTATATTGTGCTTGCATACGTTGAGCAGCTTGTGCACAACGCCTCTTTGCATTGGCGACCATCACACCCCATGTCTCTTCGTTTGCTGTCTCCACTTCGTATTTTTCATCTACGGGTAAGATAGGTCGTCGACCGTAGATCAATTCGTATGGCGAATAGCCTGTGACGCTATGCTTGGACGTGCGATAGTTACGCAATACCCGGGGAAGTGTTTGCGCCCACGTTTCGCCAGTTTTGCAGTTGGCGCGAAGCCACTCTTCTAAGGTACCGTTCAGTCGCTCTACCATGCCGAGACTTTGTTTCCAATAGGCGGTGGTTTCGTGATGATGACAGCCAACAGATGCGAGAAACTCTTTGAATTCGACTGAAGCAAAATTAGCGCCTTGATCAGTAGCTACTTCGCTCGGCCTCCCAAGGTTCGGAAAGATTTCTTCATCCAGCCACCTTATCACGTTCCTTGCGTTAGGACTGTCAATACACTTGGCTTCAATCCACTTAGACAGTCGATCTTGCAGAACCACAATCCAATACTTTGGACTCTCTGGAACTGGTCCAAGGATATCTAGCTGCCAGTGGGATAGTGGTATCATGGCTGACAAGTCGGCGGGTGCTAGTGGAGCTGTGTCAAGGTGAGCTCTTTTCTGTGTTTGGCATGTGTGGCACAGTTGAGAGACGTAGTGTGCTATGTACTTGCGTTGTCTTGGCCAATGAAACCGATTCTTGATTATCTCCCACGTTCTATCGAAACCCATGTGCCCTCCCTCGTCATGCACCTCGCGAAGTATCTGAGCTCGTTTTGCTAGTGGGATGGCCACTCGTTTTCGGCCATCACCGATAAAGAACCACCTGTCACCTTCTCGAAGATAGCACTGTGGTTTTTGTCGGACTCGCCTTTCGAGTTCTTCATCCACGAGATCTATTCGGGCTACCAAGCGGCTCATTGCGTCGGCCCCACTGTTGTCTACACCAGGGATATGATTTATGATGAAAGGGCTAAACTCCGCCAGACATAATGACCATTTGAGCAGTCGAGTGTTGTTGCTGCTTTTTGAGGATTCCTTGAGGAATTTTAACGCTTTGTGGTCGGTTTCCAGTATGAACTGTCCAAAAAAGAGATAGTGCCGGAATCGTTTGGAAAGAGCCCAATATACAGCATAAGCTTCCTTCTCGGTCGTGGAGTAGTTGAGTTCTGACTGAGAGAACTTCTGGCTGGCGTATGCCACCACGTGTCGTTTACCTTCTACCTCTTGCAAGAGTACCGCTCCCATCGCCACGTCGGACGCATCTGTTTGTACCACAAATGGTTTATCCATGTCTGGAATCTTTAGTACTGGGGCATTGCAGAGTTTTTGCTTGATTTCTTGAAAAGCATCTTCGCAAGCGTTCGACCAGGTGAATTTAGCATCCTTCTTCTTCAGTTGATATAGTGGACTGGCCAGATGAGCGTACATCGGTATATATCCCTGATAATGGTTAGCTAGCCCCAAGAAAGAAGCCAGTTGGTCTTTGTTTTTGGGTCGTGGCATCTCTTTCATGGCTTTAACCTTCCCTTCAGCCGGTTTTACTCCCTCGTTACTGACGTGCACTCCCAGAAATTCGATTTCTGTAAGTCCGAATTGGCATTTTTCTGGATTCATACGAAGTCCGGCTTTTTCAAGTGCTAAGAAGACTTGTTCCAAGTGTTGTTCGTGTTCTTCTTTTGTCTTAGAGAAGATCAACACGTCGTCCATGTAACAGGCCGCGTTTGACACATCCTTCAAGGCTACGTTCATTGCTCGCTGGAATGTCTGGGGTGCCGAGCACAAACCAAATGGCATTCTGGTGAATTCATAGAGTTCACCATCGAAGCGAAACGCCGTCTTGGCCATGTCTTCTTCAGCCAGCTGGATCTGGTAGTATCCCTTAACCAGATCTATCTTGGAGAACATTTTACCGAAGCCTAGCTTTTCTAGCAAAATATCTACTCTCGCCATTGGGTACGCCGACTTTTTAGTTACCAAGTTCAATTTTCGGTAATCAATCGCCAGTCGTAGTGAACCATCCTTTTTCCGTACGGGCACGATTGGAAATCCCCATTCGCTGTTGCTTTTTTGGATAATGCCGGCTTCCAGTAACTCTCTAACTTGTACCCGGGCAATTTCCATCAGTTGTGCCGGGAATCGACGTTCCGGAATGATGATAGGCATCGTGTCGTCTAGTAGAGGAATGTGATGTTTCACCACCCGACACTGGCCGAAGCCTTCGAAAAGATGTGCATATCTAGCTAGTAGGTGCCCAAATTCACTGTTTTGTTTCGCCACTTGGTCTGCTGTTTCTTGTTCCGGTTCGAGTTCCACCAAGTCTTCATCAGTCCACACGCACAATACGGCAAGGTTTGACTTAGATTCTACAGTGGAATGCACAAGAGAGGAATCTGCGTTTACAAGATTAAGTGGTACCTGTTCAGGCCCGAGTAAAGGATCCAAGGAATTGGACGACTCGGGCTGGTCGTCATTTGCGGTTGGTTCGGGCTGATTCAGCACAATGGTTCGGCCATCCTTCTTTGCGTAAATGCCTCCCCTAGGATCGGTAGATATTTGGTAGCGGTTTATAAAGTTTCGCCCCACCAAAGGCTGTTCGACATCTGCCACGTAGAATTCGGCCGGGAAGACCTCGCCAGCTGCGTGCAACGTTTTTTCGATTGGGCCCACCCCTAGTGACTTTGTACCGAATGCTCCTGCAAACATTCGTTTTGCCCCTTTTTCGCCAGGAAAGTCTCGACGCGGCAGTAGGTTTTTAGCTGTGCCATCATCTTTCATCATGGTTAACTTTTTGTTATCCACTGTTGCCTTAAACTCAAACGGACGCTCGTTTATTTGCCACGAAGACCGCTTGTTCCATTTCCCCCCTTTTCCCTTCCCCAAACTGCAGCGCCAATACTTATCGTTCTCTTTATTTGGTTCCATTCGTTTAGTAAAAGGTTTGCGTCTAGTGTAGCGAGGAAGGGGTGGATTTTGGCAATCAAACTGAGTGTGTCCGAATAATCCGCACCGGAAGCACTGCAATGACCACTTGTTTTGGCTCTGACCAGTGGTAACCTTTCGCACATGGCTCGCCTCCATCGCCGGTTCGATTCTTGTCCCCTGACTCTGCTCCTTCTTTGAATGGTTCATCTTAAGAGCGGACTGAATCTGTTCTTTTAACCATTCCAACATGTTATCCAGGTTGTCAACTCGGCGGCCTAAACCCCCTCGGATATACTCGCTTCCCTTGAGTTTGTATCCGTTGGCCTCAAAGATGTCGCGCAATACGAGAAGTTGCCGTTCCTTGCTTACCACTGCGGTGTTCACTTTAAACTGGACCAGGAAGTTGTACCACTGTTGTAAGTTTTCTGCTTCGAATTGATCGCCCACGGCTGGTAGTTTGCAGGCAAGGTTCTTAACCTTCCTCACTACTGATTCCTCCGACGCGAAAAAGGTTTTGAGAATTGATTCAGCGTCATTGAAAGTGTTTGCCGCAATTACGCTTTGTTTGGCCGAGCCGGTGAGGCGAGACTTTAGCAAACTCAGCTTGAGTAGGTCTGCCTCAGGTTCCAGTCCTGCGGTGTGTCCGTTGAAGTCGGTGAGAAATTGGCCTAGAGTGACCTCTGCGTCATTGCCCGAAAAGGGTTCCATCAAATTCACCCCGTATGATCTCCTGCTGATAAACCCTCGAGACGTTTTCCTTTTCCCCGAATCACGCACCGAGGAACGATTCCAATTGTCATTTTCTGATATTGAAAACTATCAAAGATCTTACAGTGGTACAACTTAGAGTGATTTCCCTCTCGGAGAAAAGAGATTTAATCTCCATCATGACGTCCGCCTCTTATTTTTAATCGATTTGCTTGAGGCCCAGCCAATAATTATCCAACAATTCATTGTATAATATCCTGATTCTCTTCGAAAATCCTTTCTACGGAAGAAGGGGAATAGGAACTGTCGTAAAATATTAAACACTTTAGGTGGAAATGCGTAATAATTCCAAACACCCTGGAACAGCAACGAAAAAAACTCTTTTTCATTTGGCTAAAATTGGACTTTTTGCAAATCAACTGATTTATAAACTGAATAGTAATTTAAAAACATGCTGTTCAAGAATTAAGGAAATCTTTTTGGAAACCGAAATATATTTTGATGTAAGCGAAGATGCTAGTGGATTCTCTCTGGAAGAGGGAGTGGTTTCAAAGTATTTATGTGGATTTAAATGATCATTATGACTTTCGTTCACGAAGAATGGATTTTCAAATTTCTGGCACATAAAAATGAGGATAATGCCATTTTTATAAGATAGATACCTTAAGAATAAAAAAAGTTACTTATTCAGCAAGATCACCCCGGAATTATGGATTATGCCAATGAAAACATTTTAATAGTAAAACTGAAAGTAAAATTTCATCCTCCACTCACCCTGAGGGGGGAATAGAGGATACATGTTTTTCCATTTAATGGAGACTGTAAAACCAATACAAGAAAATAAGACTTGAATCTAAGATTGAGATTGTCTCAATTTCATCCACGACTATTTTTCCGATGATCATTATTTTCACTCTGACGCAATTCTCTATATATTCTTGGGTGGTAAATATTCATTCAAAGTTATGAGTTCAAACCCTTAAGCTTGACGTGGACAGGCCATCCTTAAGTTTACGGGAAGGTATAGATGTCACCTAACATTCTCAAATGAGATTTCCGGTAGGTTTCTGTTTTAAGTTCGAAAAAGGTAATATTGACCACGCCTCCCTGTCACTGACATTGACTGAATTGTAATTTTACCTACTGGAAGTGACCCGTAATCTGTTTTTTTAGGTTGACACGCCGCTGACGCGACATCTTGAAAAATTGTTTTTGGCATCTAAGACTTCTTTGTGATTCTGCCTTCGAACGCGCGACTATTTCTGACCTAAAAGTCTTCTGCTGTTATCCACGCCAAACCTAACATTTTGCATTCACGTGAGGGAACTATAAAAAAATTTGGCACGCAGAAAAGTAGGAAGAGCGTTCAAACTACCTGATCAAGCTTCGAAACAAGTTTATAAGTTTTACCTAGCATACGCGAAGAGGTTGTGGAAGTGAAAATATCCAGCTATACTTATCCAAAATATTACGCAAGCGCAAATTGCGGTCATTTTTTATTTATAAACAATAATGAAACCTCTTCGGAAATGGTACACAGACGAAATCAGGTGTTTGACTATTTGGACTACAGTTCATTTTCATCATTTATTAAATATAATAATTATTATGCGGATGAAATTAACGATTTAATCTAATTTTATGCTATAATTTTATGTTAGAAATCATGCTTCTTCACGTAGAATTACGATATAGCATTAGTATCTCATGTTATTTATTTAAAAATCTTAAAATTATCATTGCACTGGAAGCACCATAAGAAATTATTTTAGCAAATATGGTAAATATTTTTTCCACCACTTATTCTCATTATGGTTATGTTTTTATATTTTACCCAGAAATGTACGGTTGTTTCCGCTTTTTGCGATGAACTTAGTGTCAATATATAATAACCAATATTTAGAAAACGAGACAAAATGAATGGAAGAAAATTAAGATTGGCGATACCCTTCTATTAAGATTTAAGATTGGCGAGAAAAATAAGTTAAGTGGACCTCAAAGTTTCGAGGTAAAGTCGAAGTTCGAAGATCTCGAAGTAAACTGAAAACAAGTATTTCAATGAAAAATAGAAAAGGAGCTATTTCAATTCTGCCAATTCTTTCTTTCTCTCATTCAACTTGTTAAAATGAATCATGTCTATCACACCCTCTTGTCCACTGAGTGATTTATCGCTAATACTCTTAATCTCAGTCTCCACTGTAAATTTTGCAGGAGTCTTAAATCATACCTTCACCTCGAAAACTCATAAATATCATCACCTTGCCATTCATTGGCACATCTTATTCATTTTTTTCTAAAAAAAATTCATCAAATAGCCTTTTGACGCCTCGGATACAATCAACAGCGAAAATGGCGCCGCCTCTACTTCATATTCAGGAGTTCGCGGGAGTATGGGAATGCGTAGACTTACAATCCGCCACCTCCATTCTCCAATGGCTTCCTTAACCCACCACCCTTTCCTCTCTCTCTCTCTTCCTGGCCCGGTCCTCCCTACAAATGTAAATGCAGGCACGGTGTGACCAGTATCCAAACGAATGGAATGACAGGCTCTCGTCTGGGAAATTATGAAATCCTCGCGGAAGCGCTTTTGTGCTTCCCATGAAATAGCTTCAAACAAAGTGAAGATAAACTGTTCGCATGACTTTTTGAAAAATGTAAATAAATATATATACACCCACACACAATTTCAAAAGCACACGAGAAACATAGAACCCAAATATAAGAACACCTACCATTGGATACTAATTTTCGGTAGTCGAGGTACACTTTTCTTAGGGATCGAGGAAGAAGAATCTTCTTCCTCGATCGATTAAAATCTGAGCTTGAGTGTGAATGTTGAAAATGAGTAGCAAATATCTCCCTTTACTAAAAACCACAGTATGCAACCCTAAGGTTGATATGTTAAATGAGGGTAGACCTCATCTAGTACTAAGCCCACGGCGTGTGGAGATTCACACATCAGGGTTGAGTAGCCAATTCCTTTCCCGATGATATGGTACCCGAAAAACCACTCAGCCTGGATTTAGCTGGAGGTGTCCGGAGGGTCGTCACCGGGTCTCGAACTCGGGTCCTCCGGTCAGTAGCCAAGCACTCTACCCACTGGGCTACCACGACCTCATATTTCGTCACGAATCCAAAATTAAAGTTCCCCCTCTCAATAGTTATGAAAAATAGCAGTAGTGGAAAAATAGAAAAGGAGACTGATGTCTTAAAAGTATCGTTAAGTGACAAGGTCTTTGCTTGCCTGAAAGAACATGAATATCAATTGCCCATTGTCCTTTAGACAAGTGGCTATAACTTTAAATTGTGGGAAGATGCGTGATCATATATATGGTTTCCATAAAATAGTTTGACGAGAAAAATTGTAAGGTAATCGCGTCAAGATTAAAAAATAGATATTTACACAGGTATACGTCGGCTTAGTGTACCAGAATCGAACAGGATAAATATCAGGAGTGCCCAACTGCTTTATAGTTGTTTGCTTTCGTGCAAATTTAGTAAAATGAATTGGAGTAGGTATATGTTTTTAGAATAATATAATATATGTAGCTATACGTCGCAAGAAAATAATGTTTTGGCAATAAGTCATCAAGTTATATATAAAGATAATTTATTTCGGTATAATTTGGAAAGAGATAAGAATTTAAAGATAGTTTTAAAAAAATTAGTATAAAAAGACATTACGATTTCAACAAGTTATAATCTCCAAAAAAAAATTTATAACTAAGTTATTTTGATTGTGATTAATTCTTATGATAATAAAAACCAACTAAACGTAGTTGTACTAATTATTTTTTTCCTATAACTGAATATTAAGTAATACCATTATTTTTTATCCTAATTTGCATCTACATCTTACTTGAGGTAGAATAAAAATAGTAGTCATTTCATTCAATATTTTAGCACATACTTTTACGTTTTGGAGTACATACTTTTAATAAACGCTCCAAAGTAATCTAAACACCCACTCCTTCAATAGTACACCTCAGAGACCGACTGCCATTCAACATGCACCTGGTTGTGCATGCGCGTTGCATTCTTATATCGCATTCGAGTCATCATAACTTCCTTTTCTCTTTATCTCCATTAGGAACCTTTCATCTCCTACTGTCTTTGGTTTTAAATTCTTTATCTTCTACACCACCCCTACTGTTTGTTCAGCTGTGTTGGCAAGTAGTTCTTTACTTAAAATATTCATCTGCTGCCCTTGAAAATATATTCTATGATTTATTTATAAGCTGTTTCAATAAATTTGTAATCTTTAATTTTCTTCGCATGACATCATTACTACAATACAATGACCAACGGATGCTTGTTTAACGTTTTAATCATGTCTTAATTTCAATGCTGATTTATTTTTTACGCTGAGTCGGATTCCATACTCTTCATTCCTTATTGGTGAGATAATTTGACTAAAAATGTCCGAGGACTTCACCATCGACCAGTAGCGCACATTAAAAAAAATCAACGTGAAGTTATGATTTTATGGTTTCAACTATATTCCAAGGTCTAGAAGAGCACATTAATTACCACTAATTGTTAAAAAATTACATTTATTCGCAGGACCTATTATGCACGTTTTAAAATGTATAGAATAGTTTCACACTGTAAATCTCTTTTACTGATACGGAAATAGGTATACTGTCACCATTACGCTATAGACAGTTATCGTTCTAGAGCATTTGCTAGTACAGTTGAATGCTAGCAATTACTATTGATTATAATTTTTTAAAGGATAGATTTCTTTAAGATATAAAAGTTTAGTGAAATAATTAAAGAAGACGGTAATTAGACTCCATCAGATAACACTAAGTTTTAAAAAAATAGGTAGCAATATATGACCATTAATATTAAACATCACAAATCTAGTCAGTCAACGATCGAGTAATTACTATGTTTGATGCTTATTGGTCATTTGATCTTCTACCTTTGGCCTTGAGGGATAAGATGTACGCTCGGACAATAAACTCAATCTCGCTCTCACTGAAGACCACACCCATAGAGTCATTGTACCTTTGAAAAATAAAATAAAGCTTGATCGATAAACTTGGCCGGTTTACGAAGGAAACCACCTTAGTCATTGTGGTCAACACGTAAACATTGCTTCATGGTCCTTTCGTAGTTTTATTTCAGTGGACTTTAGTGACGTTCAGATGCGCAAGCCAATTACATTATACACAGAAATAGATCCGTCAACAACTCTGTCAGGTTCCAATATCCCCATATTTGCATTAGGTGCTCCTTTTGTATACGCCTAATTGTTTTGTAATTTAATCATTGATAAACGAAGACTCCAAAAGTAATAATAAAGTGTTATACAGACATTTAAACATCATACTCTGACAAAGAAAAATATAAACAATAGTCTACATATTATCCGAGTGTTTGGAGCCTGAAGATTTAAGAATGCGCCAGATGACCATAAATAATATACTCTACAGATTAACAAGTCGATAACAAACAATATGGAGAATTTATTATGTCCTAAGTTCAGGCGTTTGTACATGGTTGGGTATTCCCGATTCGTTTTTATTTTGATTTTATTTAAAAGAAACATATTACAAGGATTTTTATATTTTTTCTCTTCTCTGAGAAAAAAAATCCGATACTCAGTGCCGTGAAAAATTATTTGCTTCAATTTATGGATTAAACAAAAAAAACGAACTTATCACCAATGTAGGCTAAAAGAATATTAGGTGATACATATTTTTATTATCCTATACATAAATAATAATGAAATACAGCAGAAATAGGGGCGCTGACGATGTGATGGATTTATCAGCTTATTTTTACGGGTGCAACAAGTCAAGCTTTAGATAAAAAATATCGATAATTACATCTAGAATATCATTCGTCAAAAAGAATGAAACTAGTTTTGTAAGGACAAACGATAAAATCACCTGATAAATATGATTTAGCAGGATTAAAATTATAAAACTCTGGGTGAGAGAAGAAAACTCTACATTAAAAAACTCTGCATTGACACCTATGATTTTAGCTAATGATATTGCATGAAGTTCCTTTTAACATGAAGAACTACCTGGATTCTCAGAAATCAAACTGAAATAAATGAATAAATTGTATTGAGAAGGGAATCTTAGAGTTCCTGAAGGAGACGGTACATTATAATCTTAGAGATAATGTAGACAAAGATTTTAAAAAGCTTCTGGAGTAGCATCGTTTTAGTTTTTTTCCAAACACTAATTCTCGTGCTGCTCATAGAGCCGAATTGACAAGGGCGTGCGACGTTGCCCGAGTTTAACGTCAGCACACAAATAACTATTCGCACCTCGGCTTGCTTTCCTCTACCACTTTCCTAAGAGCGAATATTCAAAACCACCAAATCGCGACAGAACGGCTTTCATGAGGTTTGGAAAGCGTTTCCTCCGAAGTATATATATTTATAGCACGTCAACAGTTTTCGGCGATGACATTTTCCTCGTATGGGAATTTTCCCCAGCTCGTTTGGGTGCAAGGTTAAGAAACGAAATTACGGCCATATGGACTCAACCTTGTGTCGATTTTTCCTGTTCTGAGAGCGCGCCGGGAGAAGGGCCGGAGAGCGCCCCGCATTCGCGCGCTTCACTTTTCGGAACGTGAGTGAGTGGTCGCTAAGCGGGAAGTTCAGCGACCCCCGAAAAAAACACTCTTGCCCAAGTTTCCAGAACACGTCTTGAGTTAATGCATTCGGTCATTATTTTCCTTTACGAACTGCCCGTCGTTTACCGACCTCCAGTGATCGGAGGCATTTAGGACCGTGAGTGCGGAATCTTCAGTGCACCGATAGGACGTGATGGGAAAAAACCCCGTGAAATGTATTTTCCAAACAAAAAAGTCAAAACTTTTTTTCTTTCGTCGAGGATTCACTACGGAGTGAGACGGAGTTTTCTCCAATTAATCGGGTGGGGAAATGTTGGTGACGTCTGCCTTACTAGCTGCCATTGTAGAAAACAGTTTAAGGATACACCGGTCGTGATTCAAGCTGAAATGAGAGGGATGATTAAGATAGAGATTTCGCCTGGAGGCTTGCGATACCATTTAAATATTTGTTTGGTGCCGCAGGCATAAGTTCACGCAACGCTGATTTTCTCGAGTTCCTTCGTGCACTTAATGCTGAATCATTCCCTCCCAAAGACAAGCTTAAGAATGCGCGTGAAGTCATACTTCTTTCAACAGTGGTCATAAGACACACATATAATGTCTCTTTTTTACATTGAACGTTAATGGATTGTGCCTACACGTAGCAAGCAAAGTATTATCGTTTTTAATTTAAAGTGATATTTGAATGGAGAAAATTTAGTTTTAGCTCATCTACATGTTTGGAAAATATTGAAATTGATTACCTGCTGAATACTATAGCTCCTGTTTAAGGAATCCGTTTTATTTTAACCATGATTTTTTTAATGATGTCACTCAGAAACGATGCGGATACAATGCTACATTTACTTTAGAGGCATGAAATGAAATTTTATATCTAAAGTAAAAATGCCATTATTTTAGTTAAATGCCAGAGTATTTTAATTAAAATTACGTATTACTACAATTAATAAGGTTCTGCTTATCGGGTGTCATCATTTACTAAAAATCAATCAAATACCGTCTATATTTTATTTAGGCATTAACATATCATGATCATGATAGGCCGCCAGAGGATATGTTTATATATATTTCAAATTTATTAGTCTATACGAATAAATTTGAAAAATTTATAAGAATTTTTAAATATTTCAGTAGTAAAAGAATGACTGGCTATAACCCCACGTTATTGGCGTAAAAATTACTAATTTAATTGTTAGTACTTGACTATTATAATTAAAATTGATGAAATTGAATGCCCCTTAACTTCGGTAGATTAAACTTCAATCAGATAATTACCGGGTTCAATTTGTGCGTCTGGTAATTTACAACAGGTGAGAGTAATTTTGATAATAAAAAGGGGGAGTCCCCAGGGAGAAGAAAACTGTAACAAATGAAATCAATGTAATGATTCCTTTTTTGAAATCACCAGGATAATAATTGCGAGAACATTTTTGTCTGAACTTAAAAAAAAAACTCCAATTGGATGGTGAAGGATGACTTCCTTCGATTCTGACTACGTGTTCGATCGACGCGTGACCGTCCTTGCCCTCGTCGGGTCGTCTGAGGTCCCCCCTCCCCGCCCCCCCCCCACCCGCGATTCAACCGCCCGCAAACCACCACCACGCCACGACACATATTCACCTGGAGCCGCCAGAAGTCCCACGACCCCGAAACACAGGACGAGGAGGAGGGCAGATTGGGCGCGCATGTCTGCTGAGGTCTGGTGCTGTCTCGCGAGATGAGAGGTGCTGCTGCTCGGGCGACGAATTCTCTTCTCGACGTTGTTTTCTCCTCGGTCTCCTCTCACTCCTTAAGCTCCGGTCACTCGAACTTCCCTCTCTTAAAAGGATCTCCCACTCTCTCCCTCTCGAATTCCCCCTTCTCTCCTCCCACCCATGATTAAATCTAGAACCATAATTTAGCATCATTTAAAAATTAGAACTTTAAAAATAGACTACTAGTACATTTTTTGTGAACGCAGGTAGTATAATAAGAATGTAAAATTTACAAGGGCACCATTTAATCAGACGGTTAGAAAATGCGTT
>WURS02445051.1:0-14618 GCA_011762765.2 Rhinocypha anisoptera
AATTCTGTGGAAAATATTTGGGAAAAACAGGATAGGAAACATATAAGGACGAACACATGGGAATAGTATATTAAACGGAAAAAACATTACATGACCGGGAATCAAACCCGGGGCGTTCCGATGTCGAATTCTCTACCGGCTGAGCTAACATGCCACATGCAATATTCCCGTGAAAATACTTCTAGTGTGGGAACATAGTTGCTCTGACACACTAGTGAGAGGTACTCGTAAGGGAGAGAATTGAAGAAAAGGAAAGGGAGGGGAGGGTGTGTGTGAGGGGAGGGACGTCACACCTCCAAGAGACACCCACACACTCACGCTTCTAAACATAGACACACATAATGGACAACACATGAAGGTAGGAAATGGCGACCAGCGCCTCAAATAATATATTTCTGGGAAAATATGCCATAGGCGCTAAATATTATCTGGGATAGGATGTGGGAAAAACCCACATGTGTTCGTCCTTACATGTTTCCTATTTTTTTCACATCCTTCTTATATAACTTATAATAGATTGCGAATTCAGATTATACATCAAAACTCCTTAGGCTACCTCAACAAAACAACTCTCACTTACGAGAGAGAGTTACTTATATTCACGGATGTGTTCTAATATATCTAATTTAGAAATTACGTAACACCTTGCAGATTTTATCCCAAGACAGTCAGAGGTCAACCAAAACATAAACACAGTTCATATAATAGATAACATTATAAACCTAAAATAATCCTAGCTCCACTCCAACAGAAGTTATTACATTCTTCAATTTCTTTTGAACTACAGAGGATAGAATTTTATAGAGCAGTTCATTGCAAGTTCCTTACTTCGCAGTAGTGGAACTGGTCGTTTTCCTTCAATCCCGTCTTATTATACGACTCTTCCGGTAGTCCGTATGCTCTCAAACTACAGCCGTGTACCTCGAAAATATAAAAAAAAGTCCCCTTCCGTCAAAGACGTCCTTAAAAATTTATTTTACATGATGAACTGTACTCGAAATATTTTACCAAAATATAGATAATGCAAGTTATCTCTAGAAATTAGTTGAAAATACCGAAGGAATTTAATTACGTGCTGAAAGTGACAGTTGTTAAAGTGAAAGTTGTCCAGAGTTTGGGGAGTATTTGTTATCATCAATAATTAGAGGAAATAGGTCTCTATGGATATTTTCTTGATTCTTAAGTTAAAATGTAATTTGTTTCCATAGATATCATAAAAGACTGAAAGAAACAATGTGGGTTTCATGTTAACAAGGAATAAGAGGGTCTAATATTCGGGCGGAAAAATTTGTTATTATTTTCTGTTAATGCAATGTAATTATGCAATTAGAATATAGGTATCGAGTTAACCTTGTTCTCCAACTATAATGTATGACCTATTTTCCAGATCAATAATTCATAAAAAGATTACTCATATTACTTTCCTATTCTAGTAGCAATAAATAAAGAAATGAACACTTACTGCTTCAACGCACGTTGTTCTAAAAATGCCTCCCAAAATGCGACTTATATTTTAGCGTTTCAAATACATGCGGCAATCTGTCATTGAAAATTTTCCGTATATTGACAATTAAATTATTTCATTGCATGAGAACCTTAAAGTATTAGTATTTGCAATAATGAATTAAGTTCAGTTATAACGGTCCATTCAGCATACTCCAGGAAACCTCGGAAAAAAACCTCATGGAAATTAAGTAAACCCATCAAAAGAATAAATATATTCTTATACAACGTGAACAGAAATCTAGAGTCAACATAAAATGAAAAAAAACGGTTTACAAGGATTATGACTATTTCTTGAATTATGATTCCTTTTCGAATGTTGTCTTAATCCAAGGATATTTCGATATTAATAACTCAGCAACAAAGTCAATGGCTTTTGTCTGCCATTAATGTAGGCATCCTAAACGTGAATCGCCCCAATGCTTTTTGTCTCTGGGGAGTATTTCTTAAACCTAATCGCACACTTACCTCTCTTTAAATAATTCTCTTCTAATTCTCTCTTCAGGATATCTGTTATCTTCCGCGTCAGATCCGCGAAGGCCGTGAAGATCACGGATGCAGACCTGCTCAAACGCCTGGGCGGCGCCGTAGCCGTAGTTGGCGTCTTCCTGGGCATTCGCACGCTGGTCGCACCTCCGGAGGTCATCGTTGGGAAGACAGCTGACGACCTCAAGGCGTACCTCTGCAGCACGGATTGGTGGGACCACTCGTTCACCAGCTGTAAGTGGTTGAGGCGAGTCGTGGTGGTGTCGATGGCGAACGGGGAGGGGAGGGGGTTCTTTCTTTCACTGGAGCCATGAGTGACCTGTGTCCGTCCTTGCACCCACTTGAATCTGGGAAGAAGAGAATTCGTACTCTTCGGCATCATTCCCTTTAAGACTCTCCCTCGGCCTTCATCCTCAGTCCCTCCCCCGATCCTCCATCCATAAGTCCAAATGTGACACTTATTAAACCCTCGGAATCTGCCTCTGCAAGCGCGGCGAAAGTCAAATGCTTAAAAATTAAATATTCGAGCATGCTTTGAAATAATAATGCAGCCGAGAGATTTATATTTTTACCGTATCGCAGAAAAAATTTCACCTTTATTTTCTAGTTGGTCTCGGATAAAAATCGGGATTTATGGCGATGTTAATTGCAGTTTTCCCCAAAAAAATAAATGTCACTCCATGCGAGCGTAATTGCTTCAATTTAGGGAGAAATATAATGGAATGTATGCTGAAAATCATATAAATACGCGTTTTACTGATATTTGTAATTATTAAATAGATTTTTTTAATTGAAACAGACACTTGTCACCTTCTACAAAGGAAAGGCAATTTTAACCGAGGTAAGTCAGGTGTCACCCAGGGATATAGATGATATAAAAGCCTTTTTACGTAAAAAATAATGTCATGTGGTTTTTAGTTATATCTATTGGAAATAAGCCTACATTGGTAATATACTTACGCAGCGATTTGATCCTTTAGACAATTGTAAGAAAAGAAAGTAGTAAACTAATTGCTATATTAGTTCAGCTAGTACACGTATACATTTTCAAATGATGAAAAGAATGTCTTATAAATGTTGTAATAATATTTACTCAAATTCATCACCAACGTGATCCATGGGCTTCTACGTATTTTTTTCATCTCAAAGACTCACAAAATATTCACATATTCGCTCTATGCCCCGACAAGATATTAAAATTTCCGACGTCGGTTGCTGGAAATGGTCTGTTAACGACATAAGGTATCTGGTAAGCAAATTGTGAACACGCTTTGTAAAAAAAAAGGTATTGGGTTTTTCTAAACTGGTATAAATTTTTCTACGTTATTATTCAATGACTACGTTCTTGAGTTATTTCCCTAAATCTCACTGACATAAAACCAAAATTCTTTCGAATTATCGTCTACGTATTCACTTATATTTTGACTTGAAATTCAGTTGACGCCTTAAGAAACGCTTTCTTTGCTAGCGCATTAGATTGTTTGGAGTTTCCAATTATGTCCTTACGTTCATTACTAAACTTTCCCTGTCGTTTTCTCTTAATTTTCACGTGGCATGAAAGTCCGTACCCCCGCAATGTACTACCTAAGTTCGCTGCTGCCTCTTTTTAATTTACTCGGTACGATTTTTCAATTGTACATCGAGGAACTCACTCCAAAAACTCTCACCACATCGGTTTCTACTACTTTTTTTAAATGTTTTAAACAGCACTCGTGATTTTTGCTTCACTCCTTCGTATCTGCTCAGTCGTACAACTATATCTTTCTTTTACTCTTCTCCTTTTTTTCAATACTCATATTAAATTTTTAATTGACAATCCCATGGTCATTAAATTTTAAATTGACAATCCCATGGCCTTCCAATGTTACAATGCTTAGGACGCCTTCGTGTAAGTTTGTTGCTTAAAAACCAAATATGTAATTTCCTCTGTTCGCGTTTGATACTAATTGATGTAACGAGTTTAACGTAAAAATGTGTAGGAGTCTTTCTCTTAACTCTTTCTACTTACTCCCTGTTTTAAAACTGTTGCTGTCGAAAACTACGGATTGAAGTTGCGAGTGAATATTAAAACCCCCCCAAATATTATATTCCTATTCTTGTTCTGGGAGTTTAAACTTGTAACCACTTATTCTAGTCATAAAATCGACGTCTGGTCAGAGTCTGGAGACCTATGACAAGCACAGCCATCCCTTTTCGACCGAACGGTTTTTGTGGAGTACCAAACGCTTTCTATCTTACTATCTGAGAATGAGTCGGTTCAGGTTTCATTAATATTCTTAACGAAAATGAAGACACCTCCTCCAAATCTATTTTCTCTATTTACTCATAAACTCTGAAATAATTTGGGAAAATTTCCTCATTTTCTATCTCCTGAGCTCTCAGGTTCTACACTGAAATCGGTTTTGGTACTTCAATTCATATGATAAAATGTGGCTACTTCTTTTCTTTAAACTTCAGCTGTTTACCACAACTACGAGGATATTTTCATTATAAATCAATTTTCTGTGGAAATTTTCGTGACTGATAACGCCTTTAAATGATATTTCGACCACACCTTTTGTGTCTGTTAAATTAAACCTTTCATTTTCCTTAATTTTATTCTTTTATGCTTTTATGGTCTACCCTTTGTGTGACGTAGTCTAGATTAAGCATGTAGCTCTGACTGAATGCGAAATTGATGTGTGTCTTTATCGTCTAATGCCTAAAGACTGCATGTTATTGTTTTTATTTAATTTCGTACAGTAAATAAAAAAATAATATAAGTATAGCCGTTCTTCTAAATCCTTTACTGTATTTAATGCAAATATAAAGAAAACATTTTGATCAGCCCATGTGTACGTACTAGCAGCAATTCCTACAGTAATATTAAAATAAATATGCTTTGATATCTTAAATGAATTAATGTAATAGTAATTTTTTTCAAACTGTGCGAAGATAAAGAAGAAAACGAAAAAAATATATGACTTCGCCGATTTTATTTTTAATTTAATGGCTCGACTTCGAGAGACAAATGGCATATAGCTATTTTCCTTGTTAATTGAGTTTCATCGCCAAAACCACAAAAAGCAGCAAGGTGTGTGTGAGGTATCCGTCCGTTGGATCAGATTTTAATACTGCATGTTATTGCAGTACATATGCTTCTTCACTAAATTTAGTTCGACAAAAATTTGGTCACCGCCAACTCAATTTACATAGTTTTTTAAGTTATTCTATGCCAGAGAACCTTCAACTTTTAAAAAAATTTAAAAACATTCAATAACTACTCATCCCTTGCGGGAAGGAACAAACGCACAGAGAGCACACGGACACTCGAATTGGCTTCCCCCAGGTTAATAGCCCGGGGGACATTAAAAACAGATGTGGGACCACTCATGACAGAATAATTAGTGGGGTACACGAGGAATCAGTCGGTTAAGTTTCCCCTTAAAGCACTCCTTTTATGCACGACAATGATATGTCCCACGGTAGACCAGACTCTGTGTCAGGGTTTTTTTTCCCCGCAGTAGACCTTGCGTGGCCGAGAGTTCTTTTCACGCCCACATGGAGAGGACGTAGGCACAGGGACCGAGTTTCCTTAACCCCTTCCCATAGGCTCCACCGACTTCAACCCACCGGCCCACCTCGTCATATCGACTCCTCATGCTCCCCTCGCATGAATCCCACGTCGCTTTTAATGCCCGAAGCAGGTGTTTGCCCGGCCGTAAAAACATTCCAACACTTGTGTTTAATGAGCGCGGCTCTCGGTGGAGGAAAATTCTGAGTGCCGTAAACACGAGGAAGTGGGTGGCGACGACGCGAAAGCCACTTGGTGATTTCGCGGGGTTTCGCAGACCGGTGTGCATTTGTTTTCCCCTGATTCTCCTGCCCTGTCTCTCACGCATCATCTCGCATGGCCTCTTTCGCCCATCAACTCCGCTCCCAATTCCCATTTCCCCTCCAATTCCTCCACCTCGCCTACCTTTTAATTTTCATCTCCTTTTTCTCGATAGTCCCCAGCCCGTAACATTTTTTTTTCAACACCATATGTTGCTCTTTTAATTTTCAAATTCTCGCACGAAATATTTTAATCGTCTCCCTATATTTACGACGCTGCACTTTTCTAGCATGTAACTTCTGCGTCCACTTTTTCATTTTTTCGATTGCTCCATCTCTCTCATTAGGCGCTTTTCCCAGTACCAGTTTGCCCCAGTGCAAAGATTACTGTTACTTTTTTTTATCTCGTTAGGCATTTGTACTACCGTTATTATTTACCCATGGACTCACACACAATCCAATTTCCTTGTTTCTTCCAGCATCAGCCTTTGCCCGCCCCTTCCCGCGGACCAGAGTTCGATTATCTCAACGCATGGCCAACGATAGTTCAAAAAGTGACGCTAATTTTTACCCTGATACTCCTTTCCCTTTTTACTCTTTCTTTTCTCTCGCACACGCTTTGCAACCCTGGGCGAATTCCCTTTCCGAACCTGACGTAAATGCCTCAGAACATTTATCCATAACCACGCTTCTACCCCCCAAAGGTTCCATTTTTTCTGAATGTCCAAACTAGAAATCGCCATCGCATGCATGATAAAGCAGGTCCGTTGAAGGGCATTTATGGTCAGTGACAACTATCCGACGATATTTCCTCGTTGTTTTTTTTTGGAAAGGACGTCACGTCGGTGTCGAGACATTCCATCGTACTTCTCTCTATACGCTCATGTTTGAGGTATGATTGTGGGCGATTCTTTTCCCTCACTCCTTGACTCCATTCGTGCGTGAAATCATATCGCTTTTTTTAATTTGACTCTCTCTCTCTCTCTCCTCATTTCTCTCGTGGACCACATAAAAAACAAATCAAATGAGTGTGGTCGAAAGCCTTGGAAATTAGTAGGAATTGACAGGTGTCCGTGCCTCTCACGCATACTCCCTTACATTCCATATCATCCTTCCAATATAAAGCCCTTCCTGGTTGGGCATTCTCTGGTTGAAAACGGATAAGAGAGCGAATTATTGCAGGGAAAATGTGATGTCGAAAAAGCTTTAATAGTAAATTTATAAAACACCCTCTTAAATATTTTCAGCTATAAGATAAAATTTTATCTAACTTTACTCTTCCTAAACGTTTTAATGTTATAGCTACAATTTATTTAAATTTAAATAAAATGATCAGCCCAAATTACCAATGAATAATTACTCCAAAAAGTCAGCGAAAATAGAAGCTTCGGAACTTAAATTGAGAAAAAAGCCAAAGAACACAACTTGAGTCGTGACATTTAATAAAAGACTGTACTTAAAGAGACTCTAGGAGAGAACTATAAAGACAGGCCGAGGATGACGTGTAAGTATGAGGCAATGTAGTGCGTTAGAGCTAAAAACTAAGAGGACATGAAGAAATGGTGACAGTTGAACTCGAGGTGACGGGACAACTTGGAGAGCTCTTTCAAACAAATCTTTTGATTGGTAACCTCGAGCGATGATATGTTAGAATAAAAAATAGATTAAATTATGTGTTACAAGTTAAACTTCAAGATAATTAGTTAAAAATTCAATTAAACATGGGAAAAATTCCATATATGACATATCTTCATCGAAAGTGATATACTGTAAAGTTGAGCGCCGCTCTTTAATCACATCTTTTCCGTAAATTCTCTTTTTTTAATGACTCCATATTTATATTATTAACATTATACATTTTTAACATATACGTTAAAAATTACGGTACTAGATTTAAGTAGAATTTTTAATTCAAATATGGAAAGATACTTTCGTGGTAGTATTTATCCAAAGTTGTAACATTGTCAGCAGTTTTAATTACTCATTACAAATATTTTCAATTATAATCATATAATCATAACCAAAATACTCGTAAAAGACGATAATTATCAGAAACCCCATTAACTTATAAGTGTAAAACGCTATTACTCTGAACCCAAAACTATATAGGCATCCATTCATTTAAGTTTTGCGTCCAGGTTGGGATTTTCCAGAGTCTATTTTTCCCATTGGAAATTAGTTTATAGTTATCACAATATATGTATGGAAAGAAGTGGACTCCAAAACTAATTTTCAAAGTAGAATCGAATTCTATATTTTTAAAAGGTAACAAACAAAATACTTCGTTGGACACACGTGTTAATAAAATTAATTTTTAACTAATTGCAACCCGAGTCTGTCGAAGTACGCGACATAAGTAAACAGTTACACGGGTCCATAATGAGATTATTTTCCAAAGTATGGTGTGTTATTGGGAATTTTTTTCCAAAAAATAAATATTTTTTGTTTCCGCGCTACATTTTGAACTAAATTTGTTTTTTTAATTGCACTACTAATGAGTTAATAACACCTACACAGGTATCTATGTCTATGGCATTCAATTTTGCCTGTGACATTGGTATTTTCTCTAAAATATTTAAATGAGCTCTGAGGGGGTGAAAAACTTGTAAGCGCAGTTGTGAAAAATCATGAGTCCCTTTTGGGCATAAATTAAATTAATGTTTCTGCATGCTTCCCCTTGTAAATTTATCATTATTAACTTTGCTCTGAACTGTGTAACCATAGACTGCAAAGTTTTGCCTTACAAATTACTTTAGTCCAAATGTATGAATTTTTTGTGCTCCTGGGTTATTAAGCTTAACTTGATGGAAAACGTTTAAAATTTTCTCTCAAAAAGGTCGCGATATAATGACTGATACGTCTTTAGAATAACCTTTTTTTAAACTTTAGTTTAACCAAAGATGAAACAATTAGCTTCGATAGGTGGCACCATTTCAGGTTGCTGGATATTGATGAGCTAGTTCTTATGCTTTCCCATTTTTTATTAAATACCTTAAGTACTGTATAGTCATATTAATTTCTTTTTAAGGTGTTAAATAAAATTAAAATTACTTCTGAGGGTTCAAATATTCTTTGTAACAGCAATATATACATTTTCTAAGTTCTTCATTGTGGAATTGAAGAGTATTAAAAATAGAATTTCCCTCCTAACAAAGGAGAGCAAATATCACTCACTAAAAACGCAAGTTCAACCACTCTTCCGTTATGCGCCCATATCCTGATTAATTAAATTGAATTTCCTTTTCAGAAGTAGAAATAATTTCTCAAAGAGAAATTTTAATAAAAAGTAGTGATTCAAATTATCCATGGGTGAAATTACACTCTGGTCATTTTAACTTCACTGAACACTAATTAATTTTCTCTTCTTTGACAGTGGAGGTGTGCTTTCTCGTATGGGGCATTCGGCTGTGCATCGTTGTGCGGAAGGCGCCGTCCGAATTCAACGAGAGTCGGTTCATCTCAATGGCTATTTATAACGAATTCCTTCTCTCCCTCTTCCTAAACATATCAATGTAAGTGAAAAATTACTAACCCTTTCTCTGGAAATTTAGTCATTCTTTTTTCACAAATTAGTCCATTTATTTCATCCAAAAACGTTAACTATTCGTAGTTGTTCTTTAAAAGTTATATATATGTCAAAAATATTTTACTCTCGTTAACCAATTTTTCTTCTTTTGAGATTAAAAACGAGATCTAACCTCATGTGCCCCCTTGCTCGACGGTATAATATAATTTCCTGTTTTCTGTTTGAGGTAAACTTCTCATGTGCTTACATACTACCGGAGAATGTTTTGAATTTTAATTACGTTTCAAATAAATAAATCTTTCTGTAATGTATACAAAAGTAGAACGACTCTGTCAGCAGGAAAAGTAACTACTTGTTGAAAAAGAAATTATTGCGCAAAATATGCACTATCGTACGAGATAAGAATTACTATTATTGAATAACATTTAATTTAACTTTTTTTTAAAACGTTGCATTCATTATTTCATATCATATTTAAAAACTTATAAAAAGACTTTTTTTTTAATGTTTCCTAAATGTTACATAGTTGCATAAAGTTTTTCGTGACCGTAAGACGCATAGGAATACATTAGAGTGAAAAATGAATAGAAATTATGTAGTGTATACGATAACCGCGCTAGAGAGAATGAGGAACTCATTATAATTAATAGGCTTTTAGATAGCCTATTTCGATATTGATATCATAATGGATAATAGTAATATTTGGAAAAATATAAGATGTATTCAGCCTGAGTTTCAAAGTTAATGACCAATTATAACTTATGTTAGGCCCGGAATATAGATTGCTCCTTCTATAATTCTACTTTATTTTCACGTTTTTGGCGGCAAAATCGAACAACCTGTCAAACTATCTTGAAACTTGGATACGTACTCTAAAAAGGTTGATAGTTCGACGGGAGTTTACGATAAAGCTCATCGTTTGGCAAGTTTAAAACTAGTTTACTACACGGCATGACCCCCATATTTAATTGCATCAGAGAATGAGAATTAATCCAAGGAAAGCAAACACACACGCGCATTACTACTGGTAATCATGCTACCGTATCTGTTTACTATCAGCGAAAACAAAACTCTTAACGCATTCCTGTCAGTGGTCCAGTGAAACAACTACAGGGACAATCAGAAAGTGTACTCTATTTGGATAATTCATTTCGGATGACACGATAATTTCCTTTCCTCATACGTCCCGAACGTTAAAACGATGGACTCTATAATAGTCTCCGATGATTTCATGTAAAATACTGCGATGCATAAAAATCTACCTTGAGAACCTTTATTCGTATTTCCTTTCACAAGGTATGGGTAAAAAAAATCACGTAGTAGTTGGACTACTTGATGGCGTGAGAAAATAACGACTGAGTACTGGAGACTAGAGCGAGGGAGAAAGTGGGAGGGGTTAAAGAAGAATGTTCAAATGGAAGGAAACATCAAAAATATTAACTTCCATTCGTGTTTATATTGGTCAAATATCGGTCTGAATTCCCTTGAGACATCTTATTCCCTTAACTTTCTCATGCTCATAAACCTTTGTGTGAGCGAACCACAGGAATGTGATCCAGAATGCATTCGTGGATACTTCCTCAAACACTTCATCGTTTGTGACCAGTTCAGGTAGCCTACAACTACAACGGACTGGCTGGACTGACTGGACAACCAGCGTGGTCGCTATTGCTGACAAGTATGGCCTAGCGTATGCGCTTTGGAAATTAGGATATTCTTCACAGTGACATTTACCATGTTAACTTTAGACCTCATTGGCCATGATAACACGGCATGAAGGGCGATAGAGCGGTGATGTGCAAGGAACCGTACCTGCTCGCCTTCGTCAAACACAGACACGCTACGCTCCAACTCCCACGCTTAGACGCGGCATCGTTAATGGGTGACTTCAGAAAATACGCCCTTGCATGTCATTGATACTGATTCTTTATGTAACTATATAGTTATACGTATATATATAAATGCCTAGTTATAAATCGACATAGGAACCTGGTTTATTTAAAAGAAATCAACAATAGCTCCTAACTATAGCAATAATAATATAAGTACTATATTAGTCAACTAAATTAAAATGAGAAATTTAGGTCGTGGTTATTCCTCTGTATCAAGAATTTAGAAGAGCAAATATTTAAAAGTTTAATGCCTCTCATTAATTTCCAAGGAGTTTAGAATAAATTTTAAATCAATACACATAACCCTAATAAAAATTGTCGTCAAATATATTTCAAAGAAGCTCATAAAAATACTCTATACTGCTTGAATCGGGATAAAGTATTCATGGAGCGATCGCAATAGGGATTAGATTGGTGACTTTAAAATAACATCTAAATTAAATGCTTAAAAAACCACAAAACTTCGGCAATTTCTCATCGGGGATGAGAAATTGGCCGTATTCACACAATATACTGTTTGGTTCACTCCATGTCAATATGATGGCACACTCTACTCTGATTTGCAAAGACAAATAATGATCTTCTTGGAAGGAATTTGAGATTGACAAAATTTTTTCTACGCCCTTAAAAATAAGAAAGACAAAAAGAGAAAAAAACCGTTTAAGTGCAAATTAAAAACAATTCTAAGAGCAGAATAAACTTGCCATATTTTAATATAATAATATATTCTGTATGTATCAACTGAATTCGTGATAACCCAGCGGGTATAGGGCTTGGCTACTGAACGGGGGACCCCGGTTTAAGTCCCGATTACACCTCTGGTCTCCTCTAGATAAACCCAAGCTGAGTGATTTTCTGGGTACCAGATTTTCCTGAGAAATCGTAGGTGGCAGAGGGGGGAGAGGAACTAGCCCTCCATACCCTGATATATGACTTTCATACGCCATTGGTCTTAATAATTGGTGAGTTTCCTCATGGATTGATTTTATGCATTAACCTTAGCGTAGTGTAGAGTTCAGGGCATTCTGAACTCAGTCACCTTGTGATACCTGCGAGTCGTTAATCAAAGCACATCATGGTGAAAGAACATGTTAAAAATTATTGACTGACTTTATTCACTTCAAAATAAATCCCAGATAATAAATTTTGTACAATCGGTTCAGTCTTTATCAAATCTCAGTAGTTCTTGGCGTTATAATTTTTTTGTCTTCAATTAATTTAAGAGTTAATAAATCCGAAATATGATAATTTAAATTAGTTAACATAATTTCAAGTAAAATGAAAATCGCAAGTTTAAAGACCTACCTTATATTAAAGGAAAAGTGCGATATCTTCTAGTCACTGTTAAAACCATCCAAAATAAACCCGCCAAATGATGAAACGCTTGTGATGAAGAAATGCAGTGCTAGGGTCACAGTCTTGCCCGAAATCTCACCATCGGTCCTGAAATGTGTAACAAAATTTCGATTAAAATGAAATTCAGGCTGGAATCGGCTCAGGTACTAGCGAAATTACTCTGTAGACACTTCTTTGTACGAGTTCATATCGTTAACTTGCCTATAGTATCTCTCTTACAAGTTCTTATATGAAAAATCGGAGTATAGAAAAATTTTGATTAATCCGTGTTTTCTTCCTTTCCTCATAGGATATTTCTTCAGTCGCCAGCCAATCCTGACCTCCTCTATATGATATTTTTTTGCCACACTCAGCTCACAATCACTATGTTGCTGTGCCTAATTTTCGGTAGCAAGGTAAGGAATAACAGAGTTAAATCATTTTTTTTCTTTTTTATTGAATAACTGACATTTTATGCTAGTTATTAATTAACATTGTAATTCAAATTAAGAGTTCTATAATTATAACCGTGTATAAGTAAGTTTGTGTAAAGCCAATACATGATTTTCACTTTTAGAACTAATATCTTCCCTATAGGTAGAATATAAAAATGTTTTTCGAGCACATGGAATGTTTCAAAGGCAATATTAGAATTTGATATCCGTCTATCTCTTCTAAAAATTAACCAAGAAGCTCATTTTTCTTCTTCACTAATTAACCTTATTGAAGATTGATAATACTAAAGAAGATATTGAGGTAGAATTTGGTATATTGCGAATGAATTAGGTAAGGTGTTCTCAGGTTTTCCACCGGGTCAGAGATGGGGTGGCCACAAACGATTCCATTGTCTTGTCTTTGTCATCGTCTTCAGGGCGATCGACATCGGCAGAAGACCCTGACCCGTTGGAAAACCTGATGTGCCAAATATTATTTCTGCAATCTGTAAATGCTATTCTAGTTGATCGTTGATAAAACCAAACTCATTTTGAAGGCATTACTAAAAGAAGTCCTTAATGCACTAAAGTATATGTAGATTCATGAATTCATATTTACTACTTGAAGAATACTACATTTGAGAATTAAATTCTAAATTCAGATTCTTTACTTAAATACAAATGTAGGTTACGTAAATGACGACATAAATAAATAAAAAAGTAAATTATTCCAAAGTGAACCTACATTTCCAAAGAGTTCCTAAAGGGACTAGGAACACAATATACATTTTATAAAAATTCAAGAAGTGATATCTTATATAACAAAACATTCGGCATAATATCTTCCACAAACATGTAGTGTAATATGCTACATTTAATGCTGATCCAAACATGGCAGGCAAAATATGAAAATTTGAAGCACACAACTTCGAGATCTCTTGAGCTACCTCGGGTACCTTTGTTATGCTACTGATTAAATTAAGATTCGAATTTACTTTTCACGAGCCGAACGAATAACCTACTCTGCGGAAATTCGTACCACGCAGCACAGTTAAAGGGGCCCGATAACACCCACATCTCACAGAGAGACGATCAATCAATACGCCCTACTACTCTCTCGCAACTGATTGGCGCTACCACCTTGTCGTATTTTCCCCTTGACGTTTCCATGATGGCTTTGTGATCCCAACCGCCCCGATTTGATCCTCCATTGAGTGGATAGCTACAAACTTATAAGGTTGCAACCGGATACACTCCCACCATTCTCAGTCACCTTTCCGCTACCTCCCACCCTTACTATATATCTATCTCTCTCGCTTATCTCTCTCTCTCTCTCTCTCTCTCTCTCTCTCTCTCTCTCTTCATCGGTTCCTCTTTATCCCTCCCGCTACCAGCAAAAGCGCTGCCATTGTGTAACGAAAATGTTCGATTTTTCGCTGTGACTGACGAATCCCTTCTGCTACTTCGTCCATCTCGCTCCCGAAACCTCCTCATCACTCGGCCTATCCATTTCGCACATGTGTATGTATCTAAAACTTTTCTCTCTTACATTCAACCCTCCCCCACCCACCACTCTCCCCCGGCTATCCCATTCCGTCACTGTTATTCTACTTTCCCTCTCTCCTTCCT
>WURS02445062.1:0-67897 GCA_011762765.2 Rhinocypha anisoptera
CTAGGCAAAAGGTGAGAAAATAAATAAAATAACGTTTTGCCTAGGCATTACGCGTTGTGCCGCTACTACGGGTTTTGCCGGTAACATATCTGTAGATGGTGTTACGTTGAATGAAGCGAGAAGATTGTGCAGTTGTTAGATAGCCTTTAAACTTTGGAAATACTGTTTAAAATTAAACAATGTGTAATAGATGAACACGTATTGGGAAGCTTACTTTGACTTGACTTTTCCTTCCGTATTGTTCATCCAAGAGCGAGTCATCGGCAAGGTAGAAGGGTAATAAGTTCCCTTTCTTCTTTGTAACGTGCCGTCTGAGTTACGTAATGGATAAGTAGCCATCATGATCGGTAATTGAAGTTTAATGGTCTTGTGCGTGCCTTTCGGTATCACCAGAAACTAGAAGCAAACGAGACATCGCTTGTCGAATAAACCATTTAGGTGCAATTTAACTGAACTTACGTAAATATCGTACTGGATACGTATCAAGTTACTGCCTCGCAGATTAGTGGGAGGTATAGGTGGAATGTAGAGCAATTCGTTTTTCCATTGATCATCAGAGTGAGCTTCAATTCTCCCCTTGTCGCATGAAGCTAGTTCTCGCATTTCATTTTGCACAATGCGATTCTTAGAGGTGTATTGCACGGTCTAGTGTGAAAAAAGAGATCGGTGAGATGGCAAATTTCTCGCGTCATTAAGTAATACCTCCGTTAATACGGCACAGGTTCGTTTGATGATCACTGAACTGTTGTTGTAGATGTGAGCATTAATAGAAATACTTTCACCCGGCACATAGCCACCACGGTCTAGTCTCACTCGGCACATTATCCTGCCACTGGAGAAACACAGAAATCCTAATTTTTCTTCCACTTCACTATGGAACGGTTGCTAAATTGATGTTTTAAAACTTCACATTAAATTTGACAAATGTTAAATAAAATAAAGTACCGTTAGCAAAGTTGGTTCAAGGTTTAGGTCGATGGGATTCATCATGATGAATACTTGGCAGTTTTTATGAACCAGACCATTTGGTTCACGGAGTTCAGCTCGGCAGTAGTACTGCACCCAACCATGGTTTCCAAGAAAGGTTGAAGGCAAGCCAAGTGGAAGACCAAGCTTGAATGGAAAGGTATGTACACCCGCGGACAGAACCAGCAATCGATTCACCGATGAGTTTAAGTGCATTGTACTTTCTGTGTCTGTAATTAAAGTTTTCATTCCAAATAAACTATAATTTATAGTAAAATATTCCTTACCAATTCTAGTTAGGTTGTCGCCAAGTAAGCGCATTCGAAAATCAATGTAATTCTCTTTATCAGAAGTAATAATTCCACCGCTTCCAACTAAGCGCACAACACCTTCGCCGATGATGTGAAAGAATAAACCTGAATCCAATGATTTGGTCAGCATACTAGAGTGCTTCAATCAGATCATGTTTACCATTGATTGGAGTGTCTTCATCGAGTTCGAGAACAACTTTTCCGGTGAGAAACACTCCGGGAAAGTAGAGAAGACCCTCTTCATCGAGAAGAACTTTAAAGTACCGTAGCTTTTTCGTCATGATAATTGTAGTTCGAATAGTGATCACCAAATAGAATCAACAACTTGATTCATGCACTTTGCATATGCATCTACACTGATGCTTCGAGTGCAAATCACAGAACAAATTTAGATTTCCTACATGAAATCACCGACTAGTGCCAATGTATTGCAAGGTAGTTCAGCTTATTGAATTAAAGAGAGAGCTTCCTATTTTGGAATGTTCAAGGAGTCCTGCATCAAGCAGTGGCACTTTCATCGATTTCATGGTCACCACGCAACATCACCATGCAGTCTCACAGGTAGCACTGTTGACTATTATTTATAGTAAACAAGACGGTTAGTGGAATAATGGAAAAATCTTTTCTAAATAGAACTGTAAGGTAAAAGAACTAAGACGCACAAAGAGCAGTGAGTAGAACTAGCGAGAAGCTACGACATCGTCAGTGCTCGAGCACTTTCGCTCGCATCCTATCATTGAGGAATGATCCAGTGAAACACTTTCGTTGTAGTGGTCCATTCGAGTAGTGCTACTCAAACAGGTTTGCCCCAATGGCTATTGCATTGATGCTCCCATGTAGTGGGACGAGGGCACACTTTGCTCCACGCTGCGCACAAGTTGCTCTTGCAACAGTCTTTCCCCTCTCTCTCTCTCTCTCTTTCTCCTCAGTGTCCATGCCAATTGGCTACTCAACTCAAACAAAAGTGCATGTTGTACCTGAGTGTTCTAAATTGACTGAAGAGACATCAAAAACACGTTCGAGTAAATTTCAATTTGGTTTTCTAAATTCAGTTAATTATAGACATTTCAAATATCTTTACTCATTATCACATTGGTTTCATTTACACAAGGACAAAAGAAGTTTTCACTTTCTGAAATATCTGGCAGTAGAAGACACAATTTTTGTTTGAAATTTAGTTTCAAACAGTTAATCTTTACGTACTCTGTATAAAGTTGTCATAGTTTTAATCAGATTATAATTATCTTCACTATCCGCTTGCCCTTTGAAAATACCTCTTCGCTGTTAAAAAAACACAAAGCATATCTGGAATTTAAAATAAAAATTTATATTAACAATTTTAATGTACATTGAGCCATACATAATAAAAATGATTATAACGTTATTTAACAATGGCGTTTTTGTTATTTTTTAGATATAAACAGCCAAAAAATAACCATGCATAAACATTTTTTTACAATTTAAATAAAACGAGTATTTCGAAATCTACACTTCAGAAGCGGTGTCTGAGATGAAAGTTCCGTTCTCCATTCGAGCAACGTGTCGATTAGGTCTCAACAAAGTGTAATAGTCTGAATAAATAGGTTCCGTTTCTGCATAAGATGCATAGCGAGATCGATTATAGTTGGCACGATTCATAGTCCAAGATGGGTGCGAATATACTGCATAAGTAGATAAACAAATAAATAAAAACATTCTAAAGTAAAAAACCAAGAAAATAGAACTTACTGGAACTAACATCTGGAATGCCGAGCCGAGGGGGTTTTTGTACTGGATTGACCACCAACAGTGGGTTAAATTCAGTTTGAGATGAGTTGAGTTTTTCTGTAGTCTCTGTATTGGTGTCTTGATTGTCATCCACTGTGTTGTTATCGGTGCTCGCATCTACAATCGCCAACTCATGAGGCTGGTGTATTACTTTTGGCTTTCGGAAGAACACAACCAAAACCATACTAAATATGACTAGTACTATGAAAAGACCACAGAGAATTCCGAGAACAAGACCAAAAAGTATGTGATCTGAGTCTACAACAAAAATTCAATTAAACAATGAGACAATCATCATAAGGATTCACTTACTCTCTCTACTATTGACAATGTTCTTGTTGTAAGGAGTTCGCGATTCCGAAGATGAAGCTGCAGGAATAATCTTGTTGCTGTTATCAAAGTAATTGTTGCTAAAATAAGGAATCACAAACACTTGATACTTCATTTCATCGCTGCCTGCACTGTTCACTACACTACATCGATAGGTGCCTTCGTTGAATGTCATTATAGAAAACAATGTCAGGTTAGATACCTTGACCTGTCAATGTTAATTTTAACATTAAAATTAGTGTTCTAAGTTAACTTATACACAAATTTTACATTTATAGAAGAATTGTATTCTTGAAAATATTCGTTGATTTGAAAGTGTTGAGAATTTGCATCAGCGCCCTTCGAAAAATTGGTTATCAAAACATCGTTCCAGTACCAATTGATTTTGGAAAATGATAAGTAGTCTTCATCAATATTGTTATCGCCGAATGTTTGCGTAAAAGTAGCACACTTCAATTTCAATATTGATCCTTCGCTAACAGTCACTTCTGTGTCTACATATTCGTTGCTAAAATCAAATACAAACAATATATATAAAATATTAAACTACAAATAAAAAATAAAGCTGAATTACCTTAAGTTTCGTAAAATTTTAGGAGCACATTGAAAATTATCCAATGCTTTAAAAGATTAAAAACACTGTTAAAGGTAAATTGGAGAATTGATTCGATCAAACCTGGATGACTCCAAATCACGGAGGTAGAAGGTTTCGAGTCCAACGTATCAAAGGAACACTTTGGATTGTCGGAAATGGCGATTTTTTGCTTTAGCAAAAGCATTCTTATAAATGGTTGCATTCTACAGTTGCAATTCCACTCATTTCCTTCAAGATACAGCGTGTGAAGATATCTCATATGATTGAATGACTCTGGTCTTAACAATTTTAGATTGTTTCCACTTAAATTAAAACCATTAGATTTTTAACGTTAAAATAACCAATTTTAAAACTTACGCTAGATTTAAAGTATTTAATGCTTGAAGACCATTAAAAGAGTTTGTATCAATAAAATTTATTCCGTTGCTACATGAAAAAACACTTTAGAACAAAATAATTAAAAAACGGCACATCTACTTACTTGTTAAGTAATAGTTTACGCAAATTAACTAAACTTTTAAAGGAATTGTTGGAAACTTCTTTGATGTGATTGAAGGATAAATCCAAGTTTTGAAGCCTAACTAAATGTTCAAAGGCTTTCGTTGGAATTTCTTGTAATAAGTTTGAAGACAATGTAAGCTCGACAACGTTTATTAGTGGCTTAAAAGCTTCATTGTCGACAATTTGCAACGAAACTAAAAATAGTTTAAATGATGTTAGACCGTTTTAAATAATTTTAAAATTAATTGCCAAACCTTGTGATAGATATATTTTTTGCAAATTATCCAAACAAGCATTGTGAAAGAAATTAGGTGTTAACTCAGTAAAATGATTATGCGTCAGGTTGATAACTTGAATATCGTCCAATTTAGATTTTATTTTCTGATTTAACTTGTCACACTAGACAGAGAAATGTAAATGAGCAAACTATAGTTAGAGCAACACGTGGTTGTTAGATACCTGTGGTAAACTGTCAAGTCCTAAGTTGTCACACGAGGCTGTAAGCTTATTAGATGTGTGGATGCAAGAACACTTTTGAACACAACTAAATCCATCAACAAGTGATATATAAAGCTGCACCGCTAAGAAAGTGATGATGATATGATGAATTGCGGTAGTTGAAGATGAGTGGACAACAAAATAGTCGAGATATCTGCGCGGAGACTTCATTTTGAAAACATCATAACTGTGGTCCCAGTGTCGACCCCAAGTCGATTCAAACAGCAAAGTTACGTTTCATTTCAAAGTATATATATTGATGACTAATTGAGAGTTCAGTGCCAAGTTCCATACAAGAAAAGAAGTTGCAAAGGTGCAAAGGTCACGATGAATTGAATGGTCGGTCAAATGATTGCTGGGACCATGCCTGAGAGAGGAGAGGCGAGCGCGCCAAGAAAAGTCAAGACACGGCGAGACACACACAAGGAATGCAAGCAGACAATCGGGTGGAGAGGTCGGGAGGGGCCCCTTGTATCACTAGCTTGCCCACCGCTACCCACAGCTACCCACCGTCCTGCTCGTGCCGTGCTCTCCGCTTCTCTGTCGCAGTGCACGCACTTCTCACTTCTCCCTTCAGCACTCTCCACAGGTTAAAAGTCAAAGTGCGCCTCACTGTGTCTCCTTGGCACTGCCAACACTCCACTGTGGTGGCGCAAACAACAACTTGCGCTGATTTATCGCAGTCACTACATCACTACTTCACCACGGCACAATACACCTAAGTGGACAAGAGAGAGATCGCGTGGACCCACACCAAATCAAAACTGATGCAATGCAAGCTGTGTGGTACCGTGCTGGTCTTGCCTATGGTGACACTGACCACTAGTAGAGTGTTGAAGAGGGGGAGAGAGAGAGCGTGGAATGTCGAGCCGAGTCGGTGGCAGCCTTGAAAGAAGCTCAGAGCGCGCTCATTGGTCGTAGCTAGCCAATGCTGCCCGTACGCAGCTAACTGGCATATGCATGCTGTGCCACATCCATCTCTATCTCTACAAACGAGGTTTTACTTTGTTTTGCTCCCTCATCAATCGCTCATTGCGACTCAAATGTGTAGACTCATCCATTCACATTCGGTCGTGATTATATGCAGTATGAGTGATAAACGCGTTTCAAATTAATTAGCTTTATTTTGTTGTCTGTGATGTGTCATCGCTTGTATGCTCGATGTTGTTTACATTGTCAGCATTTCGGTGTTAGGGGGAAATCGATTACTTCCTAGAAAATGTCTTCTAGTTAGAGTATTCGTTAAAATCAGTCTGGACCCTTGTGGTGACACTTCGAATGATGCCTTCAGTCATGGTGAGATACTCTGGCTCGAGAGCTGGTGTGTTTGCCAGATGAGGCTCCACCTCGTATCGCACATCATCTGCTATCTCATACATTGGTGTATGGTAGAGCTCCTTGCAGTCTTCGTAGATAGTCTCAAGGCCAATGTCAGTGTAGTACTCGGTAGACAGTTGTTTGTTGAGTGCGTTTGCTTCGATTTCACTCTTAGTTGTCTCTAATTTTCGATGGATTTTTTTGGTGTGGAACTTGATCGACAAATAAACAATTAAACTGAAGACTGTAACTAGGATTGTAAGAATAACTACGATAACAATAATAGTCATTGATCCGGTATTGAGCGCTTTAATTAGAAGAGATAGTCAGTGAAACTCGGAAATGACAATGCTAGGACTGACCTTGGGTGCAATGAGGAACCTTATTGCTCCACCGCCCGTCGCGACAAAGTCGGTCACTTTTGCCCACCATGATGGCATCTAACTCTGCACAGGCATACTGTACCCAGCTGTAGTCGATGGCATACCACTCGGTGTTGTTGCGATAGTAGACATTGCTCACGCGCTCGATGATCACCGACGAGTCTAGTCCCTCGGTGATCTCCTCTTTAGGACAAGTTTGCTTGGGAATACACTCTGGCCATTCGCCGTGCCATTGTGCATTGGCATCGCAAGTGAAGGTGTGCTTTGTCCTAAGTAATAAATTGTCCGATTATTTTGTTTTTCCGTGCTATCGTCCGGATTACCCGACGCCAGCTGCGTCGATGTATGAATCGTTGCAAATGATTTGCACATGTCTGATCTCGACCTGTTCGAGAACACCTGTTCGGTAAATGCCGAGTTTGCCGCAGTCTGTGACGAACGAATTTTTGTTGCTACCATGTTTGATCTGTTTCTTGTAGGTTTCACCCACAAATACAGCTTCTAATCCCATTGTACGGTTGGTGATAGTCTCAATCTCGAAAATCACTTTGTTGACTTTCCAATTGTCCGCATTGCTAGCGTTGGCCAGCCCAGGTTTAAGGTTACAAAAAAAGTAATTTCCATAGATTTCATCTTGCTCTATCAGTTGATAGCTAGTGTGCTGCAAGTTGCACGTTCTGTACAATGTATATTAGCATAAATGTCTATCGTTCATACCGTTTAATTTACCTGTGCTCCACATATGCTTTCACCTTGGGTACTTCTTTGTTTGCTAATTTAACCAGATTGATGTCGATCAAGAGAAATGCAATTTCAATATATTGATCAAATTCAATGATCCACCGGTAACAGTTTGAGTTGAACAGAGAGAGAACAACGCTATCAGGCACTCGTGTGAAGTGAAATGAATTGGGAGGTAGTGGATACGGGGTCTCTTCTGTTTGGTTCAGATCAAGACTCAACAAAGTCTTCGATATGTCATGACAGGAAAAAGCGTTCAGCTTGATCACATTAGAATTGACTGCCTTTCCTGTGGAGATTAGTTAGGATCAAGAGAAGAGTGAGATGAGTACGAACGTACCACATCGGGCCGGTGGGCCTTCCCATAGGCCATGTTTGCAGACCTGCTTCTGCGCGTGATGTGGAAACTGCTGGTCTTCACATAGGACGTAGATGGTTTCGTTCTCTGCGAACTTTATCTTTTCAGGCGAGGCAAAGCGAATTTTGGAGTTGGGCGGTAAGTTAGGACGACTACATACACCGTCAACTCTGGTGTCATTGAGCAGAAGAACCTCTTCATTTCTCACTTGTCTGAGCATCATTGTCAGACAGAAGGGAAATATAAGCAAACTCACGTGCTGCAACATCTTTGGCAAACTCACGCTTTTAGGAAAGCTCGGAACAAAGGGAGTAGTTCATTTGATGAGTGAAACAGTGTGAGGTCTAGTGCACTGACAAGCTGATGTAACGCGCCTAACATATCCGGGATACACTGAGAGGATATTGGATATCGCGCTTTGACAGCTTGAACAGAGACAAAAGTCAATTTGGTGACGAGTAGACCTTTACCAAACGGACACTACTCAACTACTCAATCAGCTTTGACTTAATCACCTTTTCAAGGTAATTATTATTCTTTTTGATCATTATACTCTCCTCTTCTTTTTGGCGTAATGTATTTTCCAACTCTTCAAGTCTATGAACGGTCATTTTGGATTCTAACCGCAAATCGGTGATAATTCGTTCTTTTTCTTGAAGAATACTTTTAAGTTCTTCAATACAATCCGTAGTATTGTTATGTTGGTGGATTTTACTTTTGTTAGTCGTCAAAGGTTTCTTTAAAACTTTACTATTGGTTAAAAAATTATTTTTAAAAATTGCATTAGTTAATTATTTTTACAAGAGGGCCGGTGCTAAAACGCCGTCTGCCTCTTGTAAAAAACGACGACTAGGTCAAATTCGAATTATGATAATTCGAAGGATATGCAAAAATTCGAATCGAATTGAGTGAGAATTGGAAAAGTTCGAATTAAATTGAATGAAAATTCGAAAAGTTATGCATAACATTCGAATCGAATCGGTTAAGTAGGGATTGCAAGAAAAGCGTATTTACGTAGGAGAGTTTCCGAGAAATTTCTTGCTAAAAAGCACTATCAAAGTAAGGTTATTCTGCAAATTTTCTTTTAGGGTTGGCTTTTCCTGCGATCCCTAGGTTAAGGATTGGAATATAGAAACCCACAACCATACTTTTCATTAATATATAGGAGACATATATTAAACAAATAATTAAGTTTACCTGATTTTAGCCCATTTGCTTTTTGTTGTATGATGATCTGATTTGTTACTATCAAACGATAACTGTGACACTGGGCGATTGATAAAGCTAGTTTCGTAGATATTTACTGGTGGATACTGAAACATCTTGAGTTCTCGATCTAGATCAATGACGCGTCGACTCATCTCGTTCATGTCGTGTTTGCGTTTCTTGATTTCATCCACTAATTCAACAATTCGCTCTTCTCTACTATCAATCTCAAAGTAGAGATTATCAATCAATTTTTCTTTTTCTTTGGCCGATTCAAGAAGCTTAGCTATATATAAGTCTTGTTTCTTTGTAAAAAAAGTAAGTATATGTAAGTTGAGAGTTGTTAATGTAATTGTTTACCTTTAATTGTCGTTCCATCTGGAGTCTAGATGGATACGAGAGGTCATCGGAACAGGACATCAAATTGCTTGATTGCGACTCGCTCATGGTTGCTGTAGATGACGCTGAAGAACCGTGCCTGTGAGAGGTTTGATCACTCGAAGTGCTGCTCAATTTGTTTACCTAGTACCGAATCAAAGAAAAATGCATATTTGTCAAAGCAAATGCTTACATCAAAATACTGTAAATAACGGTCAGACATACCGAGCTTTGAATAGCCATCTTGCTGACATTGCTACTTCTGGTTGATGTGTCACTACTGGGAATCGAGCATTCCTCATTATCTGGGTTAATTGTTTTTTTTACTAAATCAGTGGCACTGTGATAGATTTTGATTTTAAAATTTGAACTCGACGAATACGAATGCCGCTTTGGTCCACTGGAATTCTTTTTTATATCTTTAGCACTTTTTTCGTTTGTTCCCATAAAGTTGTTCTGGGTTTCTGTCAAAATAAATGACTAATTATAAAACACAAAAATGTCAATTTTTTCGTGAATATTTTACTCTGTTCAACATGGCTGAGAAGTGATGATTCCGACTTGCAAGTGGACCAACTGGAGAGTAGATTGGACGGTTTGACAACAAGCAAGGCACTGTTGGGAGTTGCGTCCAAGCTAATGTTGGATCCACATTCCAAAGACCGATTAGTAAGAGGTGCAGCTACTGGAATCAATGAACGTTTGACTGTAAAGTAACATGTTACTGCAATTGATCAGTGATCAGTACAAACAAACCCTTCAAATGGGCCTTCATTTTTCTAGTTGCTATGTCCACTGGTTCGAAGATGAGCTTGGGGTGCTCTGTTCAGGTTCTTATCAGACAGACGACTGAATCGACCAAAGCAGAAAAGGGATAGAGGTGCAGACGGTGACACTTGAGCGCCTCTCTCACTTTGAATCGTCCATGCGCGTCTGCTCCAATTAGTCAACTACCGATTGTATCCTCTTTCATTGTTTAGTCTAATTAGTCCCTACTAAATGCTCATTGCTTTACGAAAAATAGAAACATTTATTATCCCTATAATTAGTCTAGCTGACGCTTGACCAGGTGTGAAGATGAATGAAGCCCATTCAATCGCATCATTCACGATTGTCTTGTTCAAATTGGACGACAATACTTAACCCTAACTGCGCTGTACAGTCACATTTTAACCATTTTTAACCTACATTTGTTCTAATTATACTAGTCGATTACGCTTTTAATATACCCATTCAAAGTGAAGCTGACTCTGAAACTCTCAACATTTATTCTAAGAATTATAATAGTATGAAACCAGTTTTAAAGTTTTGTTAGATTTGCACAGAAAGAAGACGGTCTAAAAATTCTTATTTTTTTGTCACATGATTAATGGATTACTTCTAAAAATTATAATATATATTCTGGAATCTAGATCACTCCAAAATAGAAAAATAAACTATAAAAAATTAATCTGAAATGTGGAATATAAAGAAACCACGTGCCGAATTTAACTAAAGTTTAGATATATCTAATTATTTATTTTTAATGTTGTGAGAAATGCATAAATACCCTTGCCAGGGTGTAATCAGCGACACCCATTCATCCAAAAAATAGAATGTAGTACAAAAATGTAGTTTAAACACCTTTAAGCTGGATGAAGTGACAGTTGAGGGAACTTTTTCGTGTATTATGTACATTTTTACCCCATTTTTCTCTGTTTACCTGGGCGTGGCATTCAAGAGAAATTAGTGTAATATTTCCCTATTGCTTTCCACATCACAGTGCTATGTGTTGAATCACACAGTTTATTATTATTTAAAATTTAAATAAACCTCCCTCCACCTATTAAATAAAAATTTATCGTATTCAAAAAATCTAATTTTTTATTATTTCAATGTTCTCGAATGAGGTAACAAAGGACAATGACAACCAGATCTGCTGATGGTTTCGTTTTAGCAACATGACGCCACGAATGATTAGGGCCAAGTTATCAAACTTATCGAGCGCAACGTGCCTCGATTGCATGGTGGAGTGAGACCCACCAAACACATGGCTCTAGTGACACCTGCAAGGGCAATCAATAGTTAACTATTGCCTGTATGGCGAATCAGCCCGACTGAGGCGCGCACTGTCGGTGACTAGAGGCACTAGGCACTAGTTGTGTGGAGACACTCGTCGCGTGCGTTGAGTGTGGTGAAAGCTACGCTAAGGCTTAGCTATAGCTAAAGTGTGCATTGACATAACACGTAAACCAGTGACACCCTACCCCTAACTGACCGGTGATTCCACTCACGGTGAATCGAGTGATCGCTATCAGCTAGAATGCTGCACTACTGCCTCCTCTCCTCTCTGGCTAAGGCCTCGAGCAGTGGCATAGCCTCAGGCTTCTCGTCGTGCCCCGCGGCACTATTCAATGTCACTCACCACCTCTCCACTGCTAAGCTTGTTTATCGTCCGCTATCGTAAGTTTTCACTTTCACTGTTAACTTTGACTAACATGACGGCTTTCTCCCTCTCTTTCAAGTCATTCACCCACTTACTGTCCTCCCGTTATCAAAAAATTTGACATTAAAAATGAACCAATTCTGACTTACGAAGAGGGCTCTTCTGAGCGAAATGATTTGAAGAGTCGTCTGAATCACTATCTAAACACAGTCACCGATATACCGGTTGTGGTTGGTGGAAAAGAGTATAAAACAAGCAAAGTAAGAGGATTGCTGTCGTTTCATGATGTTACGATAACGATTGCTATTACCAGACTGGCAATCAAGTGTTGCCATTTGAACATGGGCATACTTTGGCAAAGTATAATTTGGCCACTCCAGAATTGGCAAAAGAAGCTATCAATGTTAGCTTGCAGAAGAGCCGCGAATGGGAGGATGTTGATATTAATCAACGGATTCAGTCGCTTCTCAAAGCTGCCGACTTGGTCAGCGGGAAGTATAGACAAGATCTGAACGCTGCTACTATGCTCGGTCAAGGTTGGTTTGACCTCACTACATACATTAATTGATTATCGGTCAATTTGGTTATCGATTTACAGGCAAAACTGCTATTCAAGCTGAGATTGATTCAGCAGCTGAATTAGCGGATTTTTTCCGTTTCAATGCTTATTACGCACAAGAGATATACAAGTATCAACCTTTAAGTCCATCTCCGGAGGTGACTAAAAACACTTTTCGTCTTCGTTCTCTCGAGGGTTTCGTTGCTTCTATCTCTCCCTTCAATTTCACAGCAATCGCTGGCAATCTGTGCACTGCACCCGCATTGATGGGCAATGCTGTTGTATGGAAACCGAGTTCCACTTCTTTGCTGTCCAATTGGATTATTTTCCGCATTCTTCAAGAAGCCAATTATGCTCCAGGTTGCATTTTCAATAATTATGCTTGTACTAATTGTGCAATCTATTTCAGGTGCTATCAGTTTTTTACCGTCTACTCCCGTTGACTTTAGCGAGCACGTCATCACCTCGCCAGATTTGGCTGCCGTCAATTTCACTGGGAGTGTTGCTACTTTTAGAACTATTTGGAAGAATATAGCCAACAAGCTTGATCAAAACAAAACTTTCCCCCGACTGTGAGTATACTACATAGGTGCACTGGAATCTCACTAAACATATATATGCACTACCTATTGGCAGGGTTGGTGAATGTGGTGGCAAGGACTTTCACTTTGTGCACCCTTCAGCTGACATCGAAACTGTCAGTGCACAGACTGCACGTGCTGCCTTTGAGTACAGTGGTCAGAAGTGTTCTGCATGCTCGCGCCTCTACGTACCCAAGTCTACCTGGCCCAAGGTTTGCCCTACTATATTCTACATCTAGTATGCTCAAAGCAGATTTTTGAATTTAGATCAAAGAACGTTTGCTAGCCATAACTTCAAATCTAAAATTGGGATCACCTCTTGAATTCGATACCTTCATGTCTGCCGTGATCGATGAAGCTTCGTTCCAACGCAATAAGTCATTTGTGGATCACGCCAAAAGTGATGGTGCCCATCAGATTATGATAGGTGGCAACGTGGACAACAAGAAAGGGTATTTTATTGAGCCGACTATCGTGCTTACTACCGACCCGGGCAGCAAGCTTATGACCAACGAAATTTTCGGACCTATTCTTACTGTATACGTGTATGAAGACTCACAAATTGATCAAACATTGGAGTTGGTGGATAAGTCTACTCCTTTTGGTCTCACTGGCTCTATTTTTGCTACTGACAAGTAAGTTTTGGCTTACCCCTCGTTTGTACTTAACCCATTCGATATTGTAATTTAAATAGGGATTTTATGAAGAAAGCTACGGATAAATTACGCTATGCTGCGGGCAACTTCTACATCAACGACAAGTGTACGGGTGCCGTAGTGGGACAACAACCGTTTGGTGGGGCTCGACTCTCGGGCACCAACGACAAGGCTGGTGCACCGCAGTACTTGCTCCGTTGGACCTCACCGCAGAACATCAAAGAGACCTTTGTCCCCCTGCCCGAGTGGAAGTACTCCTACATGTCTTCCAAATAGCCAAAGAACCTATTCGCCTTGAACCTAAATAGTCAAATCACGTAGTCACTTTTAGACTAAGTCAAATTTTATCCAATAAAATCTTATTTTGTCAAAGCAAATATAACAAAAAAGTATATTGTTTGAATTCAAATCTTGGGCAAATTGAGACCGTATTGATCTCTGGACAATGCACATTATTTACAAGCTTTTTATAAAATTAAAAAAAAGTTCAAAACATTTTACATCATGTGGAAGTTAGGTGAAATTGAAATAAACATAAGATCTATTTGTTACTAGCTAGAGCATTGGAAAGCCACTCCATAGCTTCATCCAGGCCGTCACCTTTAATTGCAGACGTCTTAAATATTTGGAACGTTCTATTTTTCAGAGCATCAAGTCCTAGCTCTCGATGTACTTCGGCTACAGATAGTGCATTTTCCATGTCTTGTTTGTTCGCCAACACTACAAGAATAGAACTTTTCAACTCTTCCTCCTATATTTATGCAAAAATAAAGTAACTACAAAATAATTCGTATATAAAAACAATTATTTACCTCTAGCATCGAAACGAGCTCTTGTTTTGAAATGCCAATGCGTTCTCTATCACTGCTATCAACAACGTAAATGATAGCATCTGTGTTGGAATAGTAGCATCGCCAATAAGGCCTAATTGAGGTTTGACCACCGAGATCCCAAACTTGAAATTTTAAATTCTTATAAGTTACTTGTTCAACGTTAAAGCCGATTGCTAAAAAATAAAATACAAGTTATTGAGTTATATATAATAGATATAAATAAAAAAAATAAATTCTTACTTGGTATTGTCGTGACAACTTCGCCAACTTGCAATCTGTAAAGAATGGTAGTCTTGCCGGCGCCATCCAAACCCAAAATCAAAATTCGCATCTCACGAGAACCAAACAGTGATTTGAAATACGATAACAAACCTCCTAGAATTTAACAAATAGGTAAAAAACAATATTTTGTTGTGATATTGTGATAAAAAGTACCCATGATTAGTGCTGCGCGATGGTCACCGACTAGTAGGTTGGCAAAAGAAAATATATCAAAGCGACAAGTAATAGATGCCTGAAAGATGAGTGGATGGAGCAAAAGAAGAGTGATGAGTGGCGTTGGAGGTGGTGAACTGCAAGAGTTCCAGGGTGGAACACTACCGGGAGCAGCCGACAAGCTGAATGGCACCTCCAATGTTGTCAGCCCGATGCCACCACACTCCGGCTGATTGCATTTGGCAGTACTGCGCGCAGTGTCGCCCCTCCACGGGTTGACGTGTAACTTGCCCAAACTTACTGCCTCTATTTCCACTCTTCACGCTTCTTTTCCTCTATTTCATCTTTTTCATCAAGTTCACTTTCACTCACAAAGTTAAATAAATGAATAAATTCGCATATATTCAGGATTTTATTAAGGTTTGCAGTCATAATTTAAAGTAATCAAACTATAACTACAAAACATAAAAATTCAACTTTTGCATTTTCTGAAATTAAAGTTCAAACGAATTTTTAAAAACAGAAAATTACCAAATAATTTTTTTATTTAAATCTATTTTGCAAAAGTTTCAAATATGAAAATTTCTGTATTAAAAAGGATTCTCTTTAGTAATAGTAGAATTTAATTTATTACGAACAAATAGCATAATATTCAAATAAATTCAAACCAAATAATTTGTTGTAATAATAAGATTTATGAAAATAGATAAGCATCATAAAAAATTAGTCATAAAAAATCATAAAAAACAAAACGGTTTACAATGAATCTTACATTAATTACAAAAAATAAAATTGGAATTTTTAAACTCTGTAATGTGTTTATCAGAAAATTACTACACTCTTTTACTCTTAATATTTTACGTGATTAATGTACAACCCCAAATAAATTACAGTAAATCTGAAAAGACAAGAATGTATTAGCTATTGATAAAAACAGACTCTCAAGATAATTCTTGAGTCAAATGAAATTATTGAATTTGAGTTTTTACAAACCTGCAATTAATTATTTATATTACAATTAAATACAAATATTTATTATAGTATCTATTTTTTATTCAATAATATATATTACATATATAAATAAAGAAAAACAATACATAATAAAAATATACAAATATTTACATAATAAAAATACTGATATATCAAGATTAACAAAAAATAATTGCAAATTGTGCTTTCACATAACTAGACATGCACAACCGTGAGATTGCTTGATTACTGAATAGATATTATATAGAGTCTATAGCATCAGAATGTGATGGTTATAAATGAGTGAAAGTGGAGAGAGAGATAACGATATATGTTGTCTTGGTTGACTGTAACGATAGTAATAGCTGAGTGATTAGCAACTGGTTTGCAGCAGTGTTTTTTGTTGCTCGCCATTTTGTCCAGGGTTTGTGATAAGCTTCTCTTCGTTGGCATCCCCATTAACTTCCGCTTCCTTGTGTTTGTCTTGCTTCATCGAAGACCTTAGATACCGAGCCAAAATAGCAATCGAGGATATAACAATGAGTAGAACAAAGGCTGATGCACAAGTAATCAGAACGATTCTCTTGGTGTGGTAGTGCCGTTTGGATCCGGAGAAAAGGTCCTCGAAAAGAAAGCTAAAAGGTGATTCAAGTAGAGGACACTGATGGAAGAAGTGGTTGGTGTTTCCGTGCCACCTCTCTGCTTGGTTGAGCTCGCCGTTGAGCAACACGTTATCAAGATTGGCAATAGAAAAGTTAAGATGAGCATCGCGGTCAAAGAGAGTGAGCGTTAAGTTGCCTTGGTGATCAGCTACGGTGAGAGCTGCCGTGAGGGTACTGTCGATGGGCACTGCCGGATAAGTTAACACCTCTTTGAAGGGATTCTCGATGCATTGCGATTTGTAGTTTACCCTGTATAGCTTCTCACCTAATCAAATGAAACATGACAACGATAATTTTTGTGTCACTGTCAAATGAGCATTTATTTTACCTTGAATGAAATAAGCGGTGCCACCAATCACTCCGAAAGCAGCGTCTAACTTTGTTTTAAAATCAAAACTCATGGTGCGGAAGTAACTATCGGTTGTAGTGCATATGTTAACTTCCAAATCACAATGAGCAATCTTCTTTACGTTATTCCAAAATACAGATTCATTGCTATTCCAACGACCAATTTTCATTTCCAAAGTTAGCCACTCGGCTTCGTTAGTATCGGAAAGCTTGCGCATCTAAATATTCAATAATAGCATTTTATAACTTACAAGATATGATAAACTAATACCTGAAGAAGCAATAAGGAAAGATGTCCGTTAGAACAACCACGAGTGTCTTTCAGTATGGCAACATCTGGCTTAAAATCATAAGGAATCTTCAAAGCAGATTCAACATCAGGCCTTTCGGAAGTAACGTTGAGAAACCAATAATGGTGTCCGTTTGAAATAAAATAACGCTGTACATTGTCTTCAAAAGTAATTTGTGGTGATTCGAGTAAAAATTGATTGAAATTATTTTATTAGAATTATTAAAAAGATAAAATACCTGTAAATGAAATAACCGCAGCACTGTCAACACTTCCATGGTCGCACATGTCGGTCACGTGTGACAATTGGTCAGCGAGGTGAATTGGTAGATCACCGAGTGACAACACCAAACCAACCACCCACATCAACCGAAACAGTGGACACAAGTCGGTGTAAACCATTTTATATCGGTTACAAATGTTGCTACTGCTTGGCACAAGAACAATTAGAAAGAAATAGAAGAAACATAGCTGCGGAGAAGTGTTGGACACTTCTCTCACTTATAACGTGTGACTAAATGATCGATAGAAATGGCGGTAATTCTGTCCTGATTGAACCGTGTGGTGGGCCTGGTTCATGTGAATCACCACACGACCTACTGTGGTGGTGATGGTTGGGTGAGGGGAGCGAGCCGACAACAGGTTGCCGTTGAACAACAGGTCAACAGTGTGTTCAACACAATAATTGCCGCCAACCGAGTGCCAGTGTGCAGGTTACATTTGAACCTGTGGTGCGCGCGTTGCCTGTGGCGAAGTGGCTGGAGCGGTGCGGGTAATATATTATTGTAAGTATAGTATATACTGCAAGGTGTGCCCGACGTGCTACTACTGCGCACCACTCTACTGAAGGTGACCACTGGCGGACGGCGCATGGTGAACATTCTCCCTCCCACCTCACACCCAAACTGATCCAAGTCTTTACAGTCAGGATGATTTTGAGCTTTGTTATAATTTTGCTTTTGTAAAGTTTTACCTTGTTAAGCTAAAGAATGATATGTGATATTCTATATTCATTCTATCTGGTCGGAAAGCATTGTGGAAGTATATCCATATATTTAGCTTAATAAGGTGAAAATGTAAGAAACCTAAAAATTCAACCCTAAACAAAATGCAACTATTGCCTTGCGCACTCATTTCCGCCACCACCAAGTAAAAAATATTAGATATAGTGAATGAAAGATTGAGATAAAGAAATGAATTTGTTTAATAATTTATATACAATGTAATAATGTCTCAATTGCAAATTACCCAGCGAGTAAGTGTAATTTACTTAGTTGAATAATTTTGAACAAATAAACAAAAATTATCAGACACGAATTTGTAATCATTGCAAATCAGTGGAATTGGAGAGGTTTGACTGTACTTGCATCGGTGTGTGCCTCCCCCTCTCAACTCGACCGGTGATTGCAAACCTAGTTTAATGTTTGTTTCACCATTTTGCCAATCATTGCTACTTGCCAGTCACACTGGCTCTATTAATTTATTCTTATATGCTTCTTACAAGCGAAGCAATGCATGTATGCAAATAAACCAATATATACAACAATAGTTTACAAATTGATCTTGATCACCACTCTCCCTCTCTTTTTTTCCAAAAAATGTTTGTCCGACGCAGTCATTCGGAAACGTTTTGGCCAAACTATTTAGTGGAATAAGGCAGGCAAAGTTTGGACAAATAATCTTGCCGGTGACCAGACAAGCACAACAAGTCATCCATCCAAGACACAATCAATCTACACCTTTGCCCCGAATCTCCAATCTCCACTACTCTAATTGAGTGATTAAGATTTTAGAGAAAACAGTGAGATAAGATCTATGAATAGAGGTAGCAAAAAAGTGACTAGAGCAGGTCAGTTCACGGTATTTCAGTAGCGTGCAGTTCTTTTCTAAGTAAGTCACACTCGACCTTCATCATGATGGCTCGTCATAGGTTGGCGCGCGTCACCATCGATTTCTGTGAACTCATTTCCTGTCTTGGCCACTTTAAAAAGTCGACAAGAGATAGAGCTGACCTCTGGTGCTGCTCACTCACTGACCCTTACACTATACTAGGAGTGAAACAAAGGATGATCTTTTCTCTGGATAAACCTATATTGGCGATTTGTTCAAAAGACTAATTCAGATTAATTAAGATATAAGTCAGTAGATGCTTGATTATTAGGTTGAAAAATCAGTCAGTGTCAATTAGCATTGCTTGATTGCTCAATCTGACACACTCCAGTTAGTCCATGGCTGAGTGAAACCAAGTCAAGTGAAAAAATAACATCATGAAACTAGTGGAACTGCTAGACCAAAGTGAAACTCAATCAAGATCTGCAAGGTCAAATAAAACAAGTTCAAAAAGAGAAGTAGACACAATTCATTACAAATAAAGATAGAAAAAACTTTAATTTGACAAAAAATGACACTAAATGTCTAACAATTTGCTAGCCATTTCTTCGTAATAATTAACATCTAATTGTTTGGTTAACTTTTTCTTTTTAGTCTTAAACTTTTCTGGGTTATCAGGACAGACTCGTTTGACTGAAAGTGACTCAGTCTTGACAAGTTGTGAGTCGGATTCTTGGTGGGAGGTTTCTTCAAGTTCCTCTGACTGTCCATAGATGCGATCTGGATCCGGCAAAGCGTCAATGTAATGCTGGGTCACTTTCTCGTCATCTTCCAATTCTTCTTGGTCATCTTCCCCAAGGTCTAGCTCAACTTGACCCATTTCCTTGTCCTTTCTCTTCATACTTTTGAGCTTCATCTTTTTCTTCAAATGTTTCTCTTTCACCACTTCTCGATACAATTTTTTGTCTATCTTATCTTCATCTTCCATAATCTTTTTAGCGATGTTGATATCAATACCGGACACAACCTCATCCAATTCCTTGACATACTCCGAAGTCTGTTTGTTAGGAAATCCATCAATAATGGCGTTTGACTCATCGTCAAACACAATCTTGGTGTTAAGCTTAATGTTCTTTTTGAGAAGCCGCTTGGTGAGGGCAGCCTTGGAAAGAACTTTTTTCGATTTGTCAGGCTGAATCGCCTTAATGGTAGAATCCAAGTGTTCGTCTTGATCGAAACGCCAAACCTTTTTGACTTGAAACAAGTCGTTGTCTTGACAATTGATTGCCGTATTGTCACTCGAGTTTATGGGTTCTCTCACAAAGTTGTCTATCTCGGGCTCACTTGACTCTGGCTCATTTTCCTTGACAACTGCAATAGCTTGCAGGTTACCCTTCTTCACTTTACGCTCAATGAAGCGAACGCGTGGAGTAATCAAAAGACCAAATGATTTGGCAAAAGCGTCCAAATTCAACTGGTCGTACTGAAAAATGCTTTTGTCTTTCATGAGAAATACATTCTTGAGGTAAGCTTTGAAAGCGCGCTGAGCCGATTCTTTCAACGAGACATATTGAGCGAGAGAAGCCTCGGTTTTTCGATGAATAGTGGAAAGCATTTTGGGATTGACTTGTATTTTGTCGATAGGAACTTTTTTCTCTCGCAAATGCTGGATCATACCATTCTCCTCGCTAGGCAAAAGCACTAGAAGTGATTCCCCCTCACTCTCCAATCGAGCTGTACGACCCACTCGATGAATGTATGTATTGACGTCTTCAGGACAATCAAGCTGAACCACCCAGTCCACCTTGGGAAAATCAAGACCTCGAGATGCGATGTCGGTGGCAAACAGAACCATTCGTTGGGAATCACAAAACTTGTCGTAGATACTCATTCGGCGTTCCTGGTGAAGTGTCCCGTAAAGAGCCAACAGTGGAATACCTGGTCTCAGGTGACAGAAAAGATCGTAGACAAATTTGACTTGCTTGCATGTGGATAAAAACACAATTATTTTGCGCTGCTTGTGTTGCTTTACAAAAGACCACAATAAATTCAACTTATCCTGCAAAAATAATATTCAATTAATTAATTATCTAAACTTTGTAAACGCAACATACCTCTAGAGCACAAATAATATAACTTTGATTTAAATTTTCTGGTGTAGAATGTTTTTCATTTTCGTGTGAAGAAATATATATAGGATTATTTAGACTTAACCTAGCTAAAGCTTTTACAGATTTTGTCTGGGTAGCAGAAAACAGTAGAGTTTGTCGCGTTTTGGGCAAATTTTCAATGATTGCATTCATTGTTTCTGCGAAACCTTGATCTAGAATTCGATCAGCTTCGTCGAGAATCAGCATCTTGAGATTGTCACAATTAAACAATGGATTTTGATCCATGTGCTGCAATAATCGCCCAGGTGTACACACAATAATGTTACACCGATCCATTCTTCTACTCTCAAACTTAAGATCTTTGCCACCAATAATCAAGCCAGCAGAAAAATCGTGCTCACCACCAATCCCCTTCAATACTTCAAAAATTTGATATGATAACTCTCGTGTTGGTGAAATAATCAAAGCACCAACACCGTCAAATGATGTCCATTGATTTCGGTAAAGACACTCCAGCATAGGAATCAAGAAAGATAAACTTTTCCCGGAGCCGGTCTTCGCAGCACCAAGAACATCGTTGCCACAAAGAGCATAACCAATCGATTGACGCTGAATGTCCGTTGGAGTAATGTATCCACTCTTTCTTAAGCCATTCTTGGTTTGGTTGGAAATCGGGATATCATCAAATTTCTCAAATTTGGACCAATCAAATGATAAAACGTCCTCACCGAGTTTAATATGATCGGTTTGCGGAAATGAATTTCTATTCTTTGCTTGCTTTCTATACTTCATCTTAAGAGTTGCGAAACTAACCAAACAAATCAATAAACTTGGAGAAAAAAGAATTTCAGGTGTAGTGTAAAGAAGTAAGAAACAAACAGCACAGACATTAACAGCACATGTGTAGCATGCATGCTTTTTAGGATTCTTTTTAAGGTTCCTACACAGAGTACGTAACATTTTTTTAGAATAATGAAAAACACTTTTCGTAACGGCAATTTGTATTTTTTATTTAGAAGTAGAGTTTTATGGTTTTTATATTGACAAACATGTTACAATATTTAAAAATTCTGTTTAAAAATTTAAAAAATAAATCATACATATATATTTGTTTAATTGTTTTGCAACAACTTAGCACACAAAAAAATGTTGAATGGTGTAGTACATAAAACATTTTTTGTTATAAGTTATCTTTGAAAAACCGCTGCAATAGTTTATCATTTGACAAATATAGTGTAAAACAAGTTCAAAATGTAGTAGAAATAATCAGATTTTTTCAAGTGCACTTGTAGAACATTCGAGTAGCATTTAATTCAGAGATAATTATACCTGCGCAAGAGACAAGCTGTATTTGTATTTTACATGCAAATGTTTTTCGTTTGAAATTGCAGTTTAATTGGTTATTAGCAGGTATTTTTTGCAAGCATAGCAACGCTGTGTTGTGAAGCAGTCGAATTTAGATTAACACGAAAAGTTGACATATGTTATATTATTTAAAAGAAATTCAGTGCTCTCTGCTGCAATGTTGCTATCATTTTACAACAGGTGGCTTAATTAAGCTCTTCTGCTTAATTGTGGATTGGGTTGTAGAGTATTGTGAGAAGTGAAGCTTGGAAATGACTTTAGCAGCTATGTCAGGACAAGTGTCGGACTAGTCTGGCAGCGAGGTGTGGTGTGCATAGGATGAATTAGTGCTCGGTCAACGAGTGTCGTCATGAATCGCAATACTGAAACCATAGCTGAAGTACTGAGTGACGAAGAGAGCGAAGACAATATCTCACAAACCAAAGGGTCCGAAGGGCTCAAGGGTATTCGAACCACTGGTTTCCGTAACATTGTCAAACGACTTCAGTTTGCTGCTCGATTGTCCAAGATTAACCAGAATGATCGCAATGACTGCTACAACGAGGACCTCAAGCTAAGATCCAAATCGGTGCGTCGACGATTCTCCAAGACACTTTGCTCACGGCAAACCAGCTGTGTACCTTCAATGCATGGCCGCGACTCAATTGGTGGAGTATCAGCAGCAGACAAAAAGACCACTTACATCAAGGGTCAAGTCAATTTTTACAAAGCGGATTGCCATTATCATGTACTAAGTCAACTATTACCACACTTTCTGCACTTTATTAACGATTATGTTGCATTTTCAGGAAAAACCTTTTGTCATAATCGATACCAACACGCCACTCAACGATATTGGCTACATCTTCAAAGATGATTGGAATTTAGAAGCTCCAAAAATTATCACATATGTTATTACCAGACGGGAATATCACTCACAATGGAAAAATATGAAACAAATACAAAACTTTAAGAATGAAATTGCCAAGGTAAGTATGAAGATGCGAGTAAAACGTGATTTGTAGAAAAGGGTAGATTGATAGAAATGTTTGCACTGGCAGGCTGCCATGTCGACCAACATGTGGATCCTAACCAACGGTCTCAACTGTGGCGTCACTTCCTACGTTTGTTCGGCTGTAGAAAATGAAATTTGCAAAAATAAGCACAAGAGCCATTTTAAAATGGAAAGCTTACCCTTGCTGATTGGTATTGCCTTCGAAGATGAACTCACTTATGGACACCGATTAAGCAATATTGACGCACAAAAAGTATATCTTTATATTTATATTTAGTTTAAATTAGCTTAATTTAAAATTATTTTTTAGAATGTTTGTGTTGAAAATTTAGGTTACTCCTATGGCGACAAATTTGAACTGAATCCATATCATTCTCATTACATTATACTAAAAAATAAGTTAAACAAAAGCAATTCATCTGATTTTATTCTAAAGCTGATCAATTTTCTCATCAAAGGTGAAGAGTTTTATAGCAACTTTTATAACAGAACAGGTAAAATTATATTAAAGAAATTTGATAGATGGCTTGTTTTCAAACATTCACTCATTGAATGCAGAGAATTCGAGAACGATAGAAATTCCTTTGGTATCAATTTTAGTAGAGGGTGGTCCCGAGAATGCCAGTATGATACTGAGCCTGGTGAAGAAACAAATGCCACTGGTGGTGTTGCAAGGCAGTGGTGGCATGGCTGATATTATCGCCTATGCTCACATGCGAATCTGGAATGCTTTCGCTAGCAACACCGCGTGGGACCCAGACTACATTGAAGAATACATCAAGCCACTGGTAGCACAGAAGATCTCACTCCAATTCACCGAGCTTGCTAACAACTTTATGGCTTGCAACATGATCCGCGAACAAGTTATCGAGTGTATTCGTCTTTCCAAACAAGAAGGTCGCGACTATTTGACTGTTCTCGACATGTATAACATCAATTCTTGCAATCTGACTAACCTTAGCGAAGATCTTTTAAGTGCACTACTCAAATCCCGACATAATCGCGGTGATTCTTTGAAAGAACATTTTCTTAAAGGTAAACTAACTGTTAAACTATTGTGAATGATTGATTGATTGATAGCTTTTTTAAATAATAAACATTTTTAGACTTTGAGTTGACTGTAGATTGGAATTGTGCTAATGCTGCACGGAATTTGTGTTCCAATAGCGCAACTGATATTGACTCATTAAAGTCGAAATTTTTCAATGTACTTATTCGAGACAACCGCGAAGATTTCGTTGACGTATTCCTGTCAAGTAACTTCAAAGTACACAAGTTTTTGTCGCCGGGCAGACTGAGTCGTTTGTTTCGCGCCATTCACGAGGACGAATTTTTTCACACAGTTTGCTGGGAAACCGCCTTGGGCCAATCGTCCAATGCCAAACAAGGCAAATTTTTCATCGAGAACGACCTCAATTGGCTCATTGAATTCTGCACAGGTCTGGAGAATTATGTCAACACAGGTGAGTGGATTGCAAATTGGATCGCCATTACAAAATACGATTTGATATGTTTCGTTTAATTGGAACAGAAGAGCTGCACCACAACTCATTGGGCATTTATCAGGGCAACGATTCGCGGTCAGCCGAGCGTAAAGCTTTGGTCTTGCTAGCTATCTGGGCCGTAATGCATAATCGGTACAAGTTGGTTGAAGTACTCTGGAAGTACACTGACCACCCAGTTCATCTCGCTCTCATCATTTCAATGCTTTTCGAACGACTTTCGTGGCATGTTCTCGACACTAACCTCAAAGCCGAATTAACACAAAAATCTAAAAAATTTGCTGATTATGCAAATGACGTGCTGGATCGTTGCTACAATGAAAATATATCCCTTGCATACAACGTGCTACGTGAATCGATTCGAGACTTTAACTTCATGACAGCCGTTGACATTGCGGCAAATGCTCAGCTAAAACAATTCATCGCTCACCCGTGCTGTCAAAAGTGGCTGACCAACACTTTTCAAGGAAATATACGACTACGCGAAATAGGCTGGGGCTTTTTCACTATACCCATTTATCTAAAAATACTACTATGTAGCATACTGATATTTCCCATGTACATCTGGGTGCGATTTAAATCTCAAAACTTAGATTCCACAGTAGAAAATGCTGAGATTGAAGATGATTTTGACATTTACGACAAAATATATGATAACCCAGAGCAAGTAAACTTTGAAAATACCAATGGAACAGGAATGCAATCGGCATCAGTAGATCTCAGTTCCAATGATATTTCTATGGTCTCAACCGGTTGCTACACCAACAAGGCGTTTGATGCAGAGACGCAGTATACGCATAAAGCAAAAACCAAGCGCTTTCTTCACCACATCCACCATCGAGAAGTGTTTGTCAAGAAGCAACCACCATTGTGGCAAATGATCAAGATGATGTGGTGCTCACCCATCACCAAGTTCTACACTTCCCAGCTTTTCTACGTAATCTTTTTAATAATACTTTCATTAACAACCTTGTATCCCAATTGCGGAAATCGAATTCTTGACTCAATCGTTTGCTCATGGTCCTTTCTTTTTGCTATTAGCTGCATTCGTCACACATATATTTTATTTATCAAATATCCTTCTGTTTCCATTTATCCGAAGATAACGGAGATCATGTTAATATTGGCATTCACCGCAACAGTGGCAACCACGAGACTACTTGAGTGTCATCATTTATATCCGTTTTATTGGCAGAAAGTGGTGCTTTCGTTGGCGGTGTTATATTTCTACTATCGGTTGATCACCATCTATTTGCCAATCTCACCTACCATGGGACCCTTGTTGCACCGGGTGCGCCTCATGATTACCGTGGACTTTGTTAACTACTTGCGCATTACTTTGGTCATCCTAATTAGCAACTCTATTGTAATCCGAGCTCTGATGTTCCCCACCAGAGAGTTAGATGTGAGCTTTGTCACTACTGTGATTCACAAAGGAATACTGGCCCTTTTCGATTCGCCTCCAAGTGGCACAATCAGTTGGTTTGCTTAGTCTCACATTGACGATTTGCTAAATGTTTTATGTTTAGACGTGACCACCGAGTGGAAAAAACAAGTCGAGCTTTGTCACGTGCAACCGCTCAATTCGACAGAGCCTGTAGAGTTGGTGAAAGAGGATCCATTCATAATCTATTTTTTTGTGTTTCAATTTTATATTATTTTACGTCTTATATTTGGTCCTCTGTTATTTTCGATCTTTGCCGTGACCGCTTCCAAATGGGTGGCCGAGATCGATAGCATTTGGAAGTTTCAACGATATCACTTGGTCATCGACTTTGCCAATCGACTTTCCCTTCCCGAGCCATTAAGTCTGTTCTACTACATTTACTTGATCTTCTATTACCTGACTTACATTTTCTCCAAATCTCTTAAGTCTCCGGACGTAAGTGAGAAACTGCTACTGGCTACTGCTAAGTGCTACTAATACTCTGCACGTTTGCATAGGGAAAGAGAAAAAACTCGTACAATTACTCGACACCGCTCTCGTTGAACATCATCTCACCGGAAGACTGTTATTACTGGAAACAGCTGGCAGCTGAGTACATCGACACTGAAAACAAAAAGACAGAGGAGTCTCAAGTGACCTACCGAGAGTGGGAACGCGTCCAGGAGATTAGTGAGGAGATAGAGTATGAAAAGAAAGTGTTGCGCGAGATCAAGGTGAAGATCGGCGAGTTGGAAAAGATGTTGCAGCCTGGCTCGGGGGTGAGGGACACGGTGGCGGGATGGCCACACTGGACGACTGGTGGCATGCACACGGCGGACAAGTCTTATCTGTCCCGAGTGTCGCCGTACCCCGACACCACCATCACTCGTTTCCCACTGCCCCGCAAGTACCTTTCTTGGCAGATCGCTTTCTATGCCTACGAGCCCACTTGCTACACACTCCGATTCGACCAATTTCCTCCACACATGAGGCCCTTCGTGGATGAAGATATTTTAAAAATGAAAGAGGACTCTTTACGGGCTAGACATTCAAGCAGTCGGCTGGCACCATCGTATAAATGGAATGACAAAGAGATTGACAAAAGTGGCCTCGTAATCGATCGTCGATCGTGGTGTGAGGCCAGCTCGCCGCCGCAGGGTGCCGAGCAACCGTCACCTCTAGATGTCATGGAGGCGTCGAGCAGGTCATTTGTCAAGTATCAGTTAGAAGATCACTTCTTGCCATTGAATCCTTATGGAAGAACCGGAATCCGTGGCAAAGGTGCCCTAGTTAGATGGGGCCCTAATCACTACAGCATTTTAATCATTACTCAAGTGATAAGCCCTAAAGGCAAATCAGCTACTAAACAGGTTCAACTATTATTGGAGCGCCGTGAGCAGTCGAGCAAACTTGAACTGATTGAGGTAATCATTCCAGTTGTGTGCAGATAATTCATTAACGACATTATATCATTGCCGAGACAGCGATACATCAATAACCAAGATGAAGTGTACAAGATTTTTGGGGAGGCTTTCAATGTGTCTAAACAGATCGTTCAAAACAAGCTTGACCTGCGAGATGACTTGACCCATCACTTTGGCAGCAACAGTGTTGAAGTAAATTGTCGACTTGTTCAATCGGGTTATTTCGACAGTTCACTCAACACAGACAACGCTTGGAAAGAAGCTGATGTCTACTTAGTACAACTTGAAGGTAATGTTTCTGAGCTCGCTAGCAGAGTAACTCGAGTAAAACCGGTGGAGGCTGGAACCCACGCCGAGTGGTTCCCAGCAGATGAACAAGCCCTGGCCGGTTTGCTTGATCCAAGCCATTCACAACTCCTCAACTACGTATGGACTCAATCAGTTGATTGATTCAGTAGTAACTAGCAATCGGACGCAAACTATAGATTTGTGTTTATTATTCGAACCAATTCATTAAATATATAATTATAACAAAGATAATAAAACAATTGGCGAGTACACAATGTTGGTAGCATAATTTTGAGATTGAATCATAAACAAGAACTAATAATGAAGAAATTAACATTGAAGATCAGCGCGCAGGGTCAGAATGAATTTTGAATGAATGTGCTCAGCTGAGAGAAAGAGCAGAAGGAGCTTTATTCTCAAGTGAGTCAAATTGGTTGCTAAGTATATCAGCGCCTGTTGATCCAGCAAGGCAATGGGGAGAATGTCAACGGTGGCGAGTCATGTGGGGTGATCACATCATTAAGGTTAGTGGCGCGTTAAGGCTCACAGATTGTTCTGGTTAGCTTTGATGCAAAGTGCACTTGGTTTCAATGAAAGGTGGATGTGGCGCCAGTGAGGTGGACAAAGAGAGGCAGCTCTGTTCAACATTTGAACTTGTAACAAAATAGATGCGTCGGTTAAAATATATATATATATTTATAATAAATACATTAAATATAATAAAGTATTCCAAAGCAATTCTAAGTAAATATCTGTAAAAATAATAACAAATGACTGTAGGTGGGTGAGGTTGTTGATCTGAAGAAGGCAACGCTTAATCAACTTTCTTGGCCACGTCTTTCGCAGTTACTTTCAAAACACTACGTACACCTTTGAGAGTAAACTTGGAGCAATAAGCAAAAACAAAAAATTTGATAAAAAGGAGAAAGAAAATTAAATAAATAAAAAGGCCACACATTGAAGCAGAAAACGAGGTATCACATGGGTTTCCAGACATTCGTTCAACGTATGCTTTGTAGTTAACGTAAAGACCGAAAATCATTTGAGATATCTGAGACAAAGTTATCAACATTGCTATCGATCTCGAAACTGGAACTTGAAGAGACTTCAGGCCGTAATAGGTGTACATGGCGGTGTGAATCATGAAATTCATTGAAACCATTATTCTTGCTGTTGCCGGAGCATCACCTGTGACAATAAACATTTAGCTTGATGTTTGTGAACAATCGGTAGCGCAGGCGCACTTTGCTCACTGGTTACACACACTGCCAGAAATTCAATTTTACAAATCAGAAATTTGTAAATTAAAAGACTTATATTACTTAACCTTTTTGGGTGCCGCAGATAATGACAGCTTAAAATCCTAATAGTTTTTAATTTTTTAAATTTTAATTCAAACAAATAGCGCAAGTAAACGGTCAAAATTGAGTTCTAGAACCTAAGAGATTCAAATTGACTTTTTAAAATAGCACTTAAAATACTCTTACCCACGAGTCGCTCTACTCGCCGTGATAATATGTTTGATATTTGAAAAACCTAGTTTGAAAATGTTCAAATATTGTCAGGCTGCGCGGGCAACAAGTTAGTGCGTCAAGTGTGCCGATTGCGCTACCGACCCTTTACAGAGGTAGTTACTAACCAATAATATAGAAACAAAATAAAGTGGTGAATCCGTGGTGTATCCAGTGGAGAAAGATGAGCTTTTGCTTGCGGAGAATGATGAAAACGGTGTCACCGAACTCGACCACCTTGGACCACACAAATAACCAGTACCACAGGGTGAGTCGCACGTCGCGATAGTAGGAACTGGAGCAGTAGGATGCGGTGAGTCCTTCGTTCTTCAGTATGTGAATAAACTCTGGAAGACAACGAATTGTGCCAAAGAGGGAAAATATTGCCAAACCAAAGTTCCAACAAGCCATCGGAGTCCGAAGACTAAAGGGTTCTCTCTTTGACATGAAGTATCGACCGGAAAAGATAACAACTACGTAGGTCAAACAGATGTAGATGGAAATGTGCCAGTTGTCGAACATCCACTGCCGGTGGTAGTCACGGGAAAAATTTTTCTCAAAGTCAAAAGCAAATGGTAGACCGGGAAACTTTGACCAGTCCCTTTCAATAGTTTTTCCAAATTTTCGATAAACTTCATTTTGTTCATAAATTTCTTCAGGTGTGATTGTGTCTGACATCTTGTGTTGTTGAGTTAGCAAATTAATAAATTAAGTAGAGTAGTGTAGTTACTGAAAAGAAACAATAGGTGGTGAGATACGCACAATGATTTCCAACTTCACAAGTTGACGCCTTCACTCTATGCCATTCCACAGACAATTTTTATGGACAACACAGACAATCTAGTCTAGGACCTAAAATGATAACATTTTCTAACTCGGAAAATACAATCGGAACTAATGCAAATTGTATGATAGTTTGAGACACATAGCCTTAGATTATAATTTTAAGATTTCTGATTATTTTATAAAAATGCATGGAACCTTTGTAGAATCTCCATATAGCACGTAACCATATGCTTTGCTGGCAGTGTCTAATAATAATCTAAACTTAGGGAGTTTTTATCTCACAAATTTCATTTGATTTATTTTCAATATTTGTTGTGATTATATAAGTATGGTTAATAAACTGCTAAATAAATATAATTTATTCAAACATTAAATATATAATAGTTAAGTTATAAAACATTTTATATGCAATGTATAAAACAGGTTATCTATTTTAGTATTTTAATTTTTTGCATTTTAACCTAAATAAAAACAACAATATATATAAGTTATAATACTTTATTTAGAAACAAGACCGTTATAATCTGACTAGTGGTAGGAAAATAAATAGTATAATTCAAAATCTCAATAATTCAAAAGTTTTAATCTGGGGTTGTTATCTCTATGCACCACTAAAACATCTTATAGTCATATCCAAAATTTACAATAGCTTAAATTTCAAAATGTGTGTCGCTTTCTTGCCCATAAAGAAGGTTTGTGAAATCGCTTACAGTGGACTGAGGAAGAGAATCGTTGATTTACAATGATGCAAGAATAATCACATGCAACTTTACCAGAAAATCTAGATTGTGTAGCTGTGGAGAGAGTTCAAAAAACTACAGAGATGAAAATGTTGTCTCAGGTAAAGTAGAGCACTGCGAAAGTCGACAATATGCTAGTACACAAAATAGCAACGTGCTTGAGGAGAGAAGAGCCTCCAAAATTTGAGCGAGAGGAGCATCCAGATTTCTCGCTGGCAGAGCAGCCAGTCTAATCCAAAGTGTCACCTTCTATTTACCCACACAAGTCGCCAGTGGTTACTGTTTTATCAAACACAAGTCAATTCAAATGGACATCATTTTCATCAGCTCGGCGCTCGACAGGCAGCACAGACTTTTTATTTCGCCGATGGTGTGGCAGCAGACGGCGCGTGCGAGACGCTCTGACGGTGTGTCGGTGTCGCCGCTCTCTGCCGCAGCCTCTCGCCATCCCAGCCTGCCTCATGCACTCTCAGAGCTGGTGGTGCTCAGCAATTGCAGCAAATTGCAATGCTAGTGGGAAGCACAACACTTGTGCCTCCACTCCTCAGCCCTCACAATACTTTTCAACTATTCTACACTACTATCATCGGCTTCTGGAACATGCATTTCCAAGGAATCTTATCAACTGAGAAGAAAATTTAAAAAAAGTTCGCAGCATAGCCATATGGGAATTAAATTTCAGATTAATTCATTTCTCCTAGATTTAATTTGTGTTTTATTAGCATTGCAGTTCCAATGGGCTAACATCCTCTTCAGGCCTGATTATCTACAATTGAGTACGTGTTCCTAAACTACTCCTACGAAAGTTTTGCCTTAAGTTGAGCCAGATACCAGTCAAATTGCTTTGCTTAACTTGAAAACAAACCAATCAAAAAGTCAATTTGAATTTGGTTCTATTTCCTCCTATACATCCTCTTAATTTAGGCCGTATGGCTTGCGAATTGAGACTGTGAAGCTAATTGAATTGATGCAGTCTTAATTAGCATTAAGCTTGTTTGACATCTGTGAGAGCTCCTTGATTTGCGATTTGAGGTCTGATCGCAGATACATCACGACTGGAACTCGAAAGAGGAGGTGTCCAAACAAGCCGATAACAATGTTAACTGTACATTGTTCTCAGCTTGGACACCTCCTCTTTCGAGTTCCAGTCGAAGTTTAATGGCAGGTTTTTGTTGTGGCCCAAGTGTTGGGTGGCCCAGTGAAAGAGCGCACTCGCGCCCCACCATCGCTCCGGCGACTCCACTCGATCTGCCACCAAGTGCGCTCACTCACTGTGACTGGCGCGGGCACTGCGAGGTCAGCCGCGCCAAGTAGCGCGCCCAACACTAGTGTACCAAAACCAAGTAAAATTTAAACAAACTACAGTGGTTCTTTAAGTTTTACTCGTTTCACGTTTCACCAAGCCATTGTAAGCTGTGTATCTTTCACAATACATAAATCGAACACTTTCTATTTCTCCTTTGTTTCACTTATTTCTATGTAAATTCGGAGAGTTAAACTTAGAGCAACACCGTAACCCTAATTAAAGCACAATCATTGCGAAAAAGCCATGCTCACATATTTTCTTCATTAATAGTTCATATCTTCTATTCTTTTAACCTAGAACTTTTACATTGCATTACATTGCATTACATTGCAGTCCAGCCCAAATCGGAGTCATATTAATGCGATGACTAGTGAGGTGGATTGAAGAACCCGTTACCCAAGCACTACTTTTGGGCTTTCTTACGCTCGTGTACTCCTTTCGATCCGTGCCACATGCAACAGGGCACTTCTAGCATGACGCTAGCATTTCCCCCATTGCAGAAGATATGCAAAATTGTGGGTAGGGATCTGGTGGAGAGCTACCTGTGAATGGTTCGAAACAATGGTACCTAGTGTGATGATCAAAGATCATTGCTCAGTGGATCATATCCTGACCTGAAGGCACTGACCGCTCATCGCATACCATCGATGAGTCATGTTATCTCGTCATGCCAAATGCTGCCAGTCTGGTGTGTAGCAGCGAGGCTAATCTAGCTCATTCCAGTGAGACAAACGTCGGCCAGGGTCGCGCCGTAGCTGAGCTCGAGTGTGTGTTGCCGGTATCACCGGGAAGTGACGCCATCACCACCGATTAGTCAGCTGTGTTGTCTTAACAAGTCTGCTAATGTATTGTAAAGGGTAGAGAAGAGTAAAAAATGCTTTACTTGTTACCTGTAATGGAGACCTAAAACTAAACTAATACACTTATCGTTATAGAGTAAAATAGTGTAATGTCGATTCTACCGTAACCGCTGGAGGCATTTGAACTTACCTGGCACACTTAGTGTGCACTATTGTGTTAGACCGTTTGACACTGGCAACGGATCGACAATAATTGTCGTTATGGTATCGAACACAATTAGCTCTCACCGCTTGACTCGTTTCGATAAGAAAAAATATTCTGTTTGGAATTACTAGTATGGTAACCATGCTTCTAGAATTAACCTAAACTATCAGTTCGAACTTTACTAACTTTATTGTCTCTACTACCGGTGGCATTTAGCAGTTTGTTTCGAATTGTCCTTGCTTTATAAGCTAGTAACAATCAATCAATTCACAACCACTTTTTAGATTTGTATTGTTTCCAACTACCGAATTTGGTAAATGTTTGCATTTTCGCTAGCTCTTCTCTAGTTGATCGAGTAACTTGTTTATCATCTGGAGATTAGTTTGGGCAGGATTTGTCCTGAGAATAATGTTTCATGCATCTCGTGACTATCAACATCACAAATGAGACCGAGTGACTGCATTGCACCGTCAAGCTTAAATTGTAGTCAAACAGTAAAACTAGAGAGATGAAAACATACGTTTACAAGTGTTTTTCCCGCTGTATGTTTTTACCATACTGCAGTAACTTAATATCTGCCACATCCTGTAGAGTATTCCAACTACCGGCACTACTGTAAGAAGTAAACAAGCGTCCTGAGAGATAGCCTCGAACCATTTCAATGTCACAATAATACTTCAATAGGTTGAGTAGTGCAATTAATAGCGTTTTACTCGCAAAGCTGAGACAAACAATAACAATTGGGCCAAATGAAGATGCCGGTACATGACTGTTAGTGGTGCGTCTCTGATTGGGCAACTCGTTAAGTGTGTGTTCATTAGCGTAGCAATTGGTGAGTGAACACTGCCGGTTCCGTAACATTGACCTGCACCAGAAGAACAAGTTATCACAAGCACCACTGCCTTCTCAGATGGTTTCCTTGACAGTGTAGAACTATCCTCGAAAGTGCGGTACAGTGCTCGTGTTGTGTTTCTCTTGCTTTGGTCTGTATGCGAGAGATGGCGCTTGAGGGCTGTTGGAACTGAACTTGGCAGTTCAATCATCCTCGTGACATGCGAATCCAGACTAGAACTGCCAATAAAAGAACAATAATTGCTATAGGTATGAGGATAGCCACTATCCACCAGTTGGAACTAGAACAGCCAAGCTCGTCATAGTTATTGCCGCAATTATTGTAACCATCGCATTGTAGTGTTGACGAAATGCAACGCTTGTTGAGACAATCAAAATCAGTGCCACACGATTCTTCTTTGACTGAAATTGGTCAAACCAGCGTTGTTAGAAATTGACAAATGATTACAATTAATCAAAATGAATACCTTTGTACACAGTTATGGCAATATCAAAACCGGCGTTAAAGGGAGATTTTCCGGGCGTGAGTTCATATTTGATGTTCATAGTAGACTTAGAATTGCTTGGGTGACTGATTATTTCTTCGTATTCATTTTCATCAACTTTGCTGCTACCAAAATGTCTCCCCCAAACACGGTCGGGATTAGAGCCACTTCGAAATGTAATGGTGTCGTTGTTGTTAAGGGCTGCTTTACGTAAGGTCAAGATCATTCCTCTGTTAGCTGGACTAGACACGACAAGATAGCATTTGTAGTTTGCAACTACTTGTGTTCCTTGCAAAATATTTGCTCCCACAGTTAAAAACGAATCATTGCCCGAATCCGAAAGAGATACTTCTTTTAAAGGCTTAGATTCGATATTTTGATCGCAATAGCTAGGTATTAGATCTAGCAGACCATTAATTAGATCAATTCAAAAGACTTAGTTAGAGTAACTTACTTGAAATTCTACGTCCTAAACTGCATTCAATGAATAATAAGAAAATTACAAGTTTGTGCGCTGTTATTAGCATGGTGGTGGCTGTGAGATATTGTTACAAGAACTATATTAAGGTTGTTGCTTTGAAGAGACTTAAGAGTTGATGCGTGACAGGTGACAGGGCTGGGGGTTGCGTGAGTGAGATGCGAGAAATGATGTTGGATCGAGTAATCGATGAGAAGCGCGAGTGAGGTAGCTAGTGAGTATTAGCAACTTGCCTCTTGGGCTTGTGTAGCAAGGTGAAGAGGCGAGGCAGCTAGTGGTACTGGTCGATTCTGTTTGGCATTAGTCCCGCGTAGGAGTCTATGTCGAAGACAACTGGGCGCTTGCGAAAAATGGCACTTGTGTCTACCTACTGGCTCGGTTTCTTCCAACGCGCATCTCACGGCAAGCAATCACGACGATGGCAACAGGGAAGAACGCGTGTGCTGCTCCACTATAGCGCCAACCGCCGGTGACTCCAAATTGGCACTAGGCGTCTCGTGCGCTCGGGTGAAATCCAATTTTGTCCCACTTTCGTCGCACCAACTTTAGCCAAACTTATTTGTTCTGGTAAACTCAAAACCAGAAGCACAGTGCACTTCGACATCTCATTGTCTGACAGGGATAGCGGGAGATCCATCCTATAAGTTATGCTCTATCCCGGTGTGTGTGCTATATGTGCTCTATCCGGGCTGGATGTATGTTTGCAAACAAATTAATATAACTCCAATTCACTAATAGCTAGCACACAGACACCACTGAAGTCTTCACCGACTGTAGTGAACTTTATTTTAAGATTCAAGTGCACGCCAACGCCACATTTACGTTATACCCTTTTAAGGCAAGTGCTCGGTGGAAGAGCGACAAACAGCCCTGATAGAAGGGAAGCGAGCGCGTGACTGGTCACTGGCGCCCGCGCAATGCGCTTTTCGAACTCTCACAGGTTCTCGCCATCTAGTCATCGATCCATCGCTTTACAATGCTACGCATCAACAAGGCTTGCATTGAATTGCAACCACACTACTTGCATGCATTCATCACGCACACATAGTCACATTGTACAATCTAAACTCTAGTATCGTTTCACAACCAAACCAATCGTGATTGAACTTTGGGTAATTTACATAATTAAAGTAAAGTAATTAAAAATTTAACTATCATTAGAAAAACAATCCTTATTGTTTAGTTAAAATAATCGATATAAATCCAATTGGTCACTGGTGCACCAGCGATATAATGAAGCAACGCAACAGATTCGATGGATGCTAAACTAACTTGCACTAGAAAGTTCTTCATGCTGGACAAATAACCAACAAAATCTAATTTTAATTACATAAAATTACGCCATAACAGATGGAGATGAACAAAAAATGCTTTACTTACACGGTGAAATGGTGTGACTGTAGAGGGCCAACAAACTTGTCACAAGCACTGTATGGCATCCATTTGCCACAGCCACGTACAGCCAGTAATCGCGCTTATGTCAATAGTTTAATGAACGCTTAAATCTGTTACTTGTAATTGAAAAGTATGTAACAAAAAGACATAAATAAAAGAATGGGAATAGTAATGGGCAGCACTAGCACAATGTTATTTGACTATTGCAGGTTCCACTTAATATTTTCCCGATTGGCTTTGAATTTTATTGATGTGACGCTGTGTCACTACAGAACAATCGATTAAGCAAGAATTGAAACTTTTCTCCACCTTTTGTCTCTTCTCTCACTTGGGTCTGTTTTTTCCGTATAAATTGTTTGCTGGATCGTCTAGTTTGCTTTCAGTACGACCATTGTCTTCTGATCTGTGTGCATTCTGCATGCTGTTCGCTAGCTTCTCGGTACGAGACACATGGAATCATGTCACATTTGTCTAACCTAAATGTAAGTTTTCGAAGCATTTGGGTCTATTGTTAACTAGTTTGTGTGCAGATTTTTCTTGCTGTTATTTCACTAGTAACCAATTTAGTTCAAACTCAAGAATTTCTAAGCCAACTCAATGATTACCAATCAAAAGAACCAGTGGTGTCGGGTGGTATCAGTACTACCTTTGAAGGAGCTGTCGACACGAGCAAAATATTTGGTCAATTTCAAGGTGGAGAACCGGTTGGAGAAGGTCCTATCAACATTGCAGTGAGACGGACACACTCTGTCTCGACTGTACCGGTCAATGTTCCAGACACCGAATTTGTTCCACAGGTGATCGAGGTTGATGCTGGCGAACTACCTATTGTGCTCAAGTTCAATTCGCGATCAAGTCGAGTGCAGGTTACTCAAGCTCACATTGGAGGTGGTGGTGGTCGTATTGAGCAAACCTCATCGGAAGATGAACCGACACGTCTGGTGCACGAGGTCACCAAGCCCATCATTCAAGAAGTGCGCGAGGTGATCACTCCCTTCAGGCGAGTCATCCAAGAGATTCGTCCCGTGGTGGAAGAGGTGCACACCGTGGTAGCACGTGGACCGCCGCCCAAGGTACACCAAAACAACCACACTACTATCAATCACACATTTTACCATTCACTGCGAATCACAGCACTGGATAACAAAATGTAGTTTATATACTTTGAAATGAATCAATTCAATTATCTCTTGTGGTAAAAGGACACAATGTGTCACCCAGTGAGGAAATTGAATTGATTCAGCAAAAAGTATACATCTTGCTCTCATACTTACGCGTTGTTGTCGAAGCAAAGTAGAAGACATTAATTTAAAAACTTACATTAATGCTGGTTACTTTGCTTCGAAAACAACGCGTAAGTACGAGGATTAACTGTATAAACTAAAAATTAATTAATGAAATTACAAGCCCTTGCCACCCAAACCTCGTCCCCCACCTAGTCCCACAGGCAAACTTGGTGTCAGCAAGGAGAGTGGCAGCAAGGGTTTAGGGGTCAAAGGGGATGCAGGCGTCACCGGCACGCTCTCTACGAGCACTTCTCTTTCAACCAACATCGGCGATGGCAGAAGCCAGACCTTCTCCAACAAGGCCAAGAGTGGTTACTTCCGTTCCAATTCATACAATTAGGCAGCTATCAACCAAGTGACTGCAAATGTAACTGCAATATCATATTTTTCATATATTATATCAATAATACTATCATGTTTTTAAATCTGTTTGTCCCTAAGAAATTCATTATCATAATGTTATCAATAAATTATTCTTTGAATTATCATTAATATTCTTCATTTATTTTCAAAACACTGCGATGTTTAGGTTTATGACCTCAAGGCGTTCAAAGAATTTTATCACACTCACACTCCAAAATGTTGCTCATTGGAGAGTGATTAAGAAAACTAGCATTTAGCTGGAACTAAGTAGTTGTTGCTTGCTTACAAATGCACACCTGGTGGAATCAGCGATAACTGTCATTTGAAATTAAAATAAGTTAAAAATAATTTAGATACGTTCAGGTAGTGACAGAAGCTCATCGGCAAGTGATGCGCGATGATGACTGGTGATAGGTGCAATTAATGCATGTGGCAGGGCTAGAAGTCCTCCAAATAAGGCTTCCAAAACACATTGAGACGCCTCGCGCTGAGCAGCTTTCTTGATTGACCGGACAGATTCACCAATATTACAGAGATCTTATCTACATCACGTGCTGTTCACGTTTCGGCCTCAAGCAGAACATACCAAGTGAGACTTACGTAAACCTGATTTTAAGTGGCATTTCCAGTTTCATCTGTCGCCAAGATGTACATCGCAAGCCTGTTTGGATCTGGCTCGTGCGCGCTCGGAGTCACATACGCCATTAGGCTTGCAAGCACTTTTTTGCTTCATAATTTGTCACTGCACGCTCGAGACACATCTCGGCCCACCGGCCGGTCTTTACAATCGCACATATAAAAACAACGCCTAACCTTGCCAGAATTCATTTGCCAAGTACGCATTCAATTGTAAGCTTCAGCACGCATCTTGTTGCTATCAAATTCAGCGTTGGCTACGCGCTAATCTCAACAACCTGTAACTCGTTTCATTGTGTTGAATTATTTCTTTTTGGTTTTCTTGAGCATGCTGTGCTAATGTTCAGCCAACAAAAGCCAGTATTTGAAATTAGCCATTTTACAAGCGAAAACCTTGCTTCTTACCGTGGAAGTCGGTTGGCTAACTGTGGAAACATTCTCGAATTGCAAGTGCTCACCCAATTGCATCACGTCCACTGACTCACGTAATTTTTGCTTTAATACGTTTTTCCGTTTATTAAATCGTTTTAAAATATTCTTGACAGGTAAACAATCAATACACCTGACTTTATCTTCAATAGCAAGTGTTATTTGAAACCATCAATTCCGGGACTAAACGCAACATGTCGAAAACTAACTTTTTGTCGAGCAATGCCAATAAGTAAGCTATTTGCACATGTGATAGCACATTGTGTCTGACAAATGCTATTTGATGTCTAATCCTTACAGGTCTGAGGGAATGGTATCGGTCCATTCCAAGTGGTCGGCAGGCAGTGAGGAAGCAAAGTACAAGCCGCAGTACTCGAAGGACCATAAGCAGTGGAGCGGCAAGAACAACCCCTGGGGTCCTTTCTTTAAAAACCGAGCTCATTTCAACGAAATGCACATGTCATAAGCATGAAAATTGAGCGAGAACGTGAACCGACCTCGTCTCGACCTATCACATATGACTATAGTCACACCACTAACCATGTATACACAACCACTAACCAATACAGCTAGCCTTTCCAATCCTTGCAACTAATTAGCTCTTATTTCAGACATCTGACACTGATATTGTACTTATTCAGCAACAGACAGACTAACTCGCACTATGCACCAATAAAGCACCTCTTTGACCAATCAGTTGAGTTCGAGTGTCACGAGTGGAATCACTGGAATGGGGTGCGGCACCAGTCAGCAGGGTAGTACGCACTGGGTAAGCCAACACTAGAGGAAAATGAACAGTTTCCAGACTTTTTTCTATTCAAATACCGGCTCATTTGGAATAGAATACCTGTGAAAAATAATTGAATTCCGCAAAAATACTTGAATTTTGCAAAAAATAATTGAATTCTATTAAAAACTAGTTGAGTTTGGCAAAAAAATGTGCCCCTAGTGTTGGCTTACTCTGTGTATGTGACCTCTGGCACAGAGGCGAACCGGGCCGCACTGGTGAGCAGCTCAAGTGGCAACTGTGTTGAGTAGAATGAGGAGAGAGTGTGGACTCGCCTGCAGTGGGCACTTGCCATCACCGATTGTCTATCTGTCCAGTGGGATTCTGTGGCACCAGTGCGCGATCACTCAACTTGTAGGCAACCAGTGCTGGTGCAAGCGCGCCCTGCCACAACCACCGTTGTTGAGGGTGCCACTCCTCCTTACCGTCCGTATCCCACCCGACCCGCGACCGTACGTAGTGCGATGCCAAAATAGTGATGAAGTGAAAGTGAATAACCGAGCAGACGTAGAACAGCACTAATTTGTGGTGCAGCCGTCGCCGGGAGTGACGACCACAACACAGTGATGGAATTTGCTTGCTGTCGGGCTACTTACTCATGCTGTGACTCACCGTCTTGCTAGTTCCGCCAAGAAACTTGAATCCTATTCACTTTTGTAAGAGGTGTGAAGTTAGATTTGATGACAACAAATCTTCTTTTATATGCTCCAGTTCTGTTTGTGCAAAAGTCAACTCAAGTCAGTCAGGCCGCCATCTTGGTTATTCACACCAATTCACTTCGCTACAAGTTGTGCATTTGATTAAATTCACTGGTTATTCCACTTATCTACTTTCATACTTTTTTGTTGCATCTTCAGTTTGATAGATAATTCTGTGAAATACTTTTCAAATATTTACTTCATTGTAATACTCATATAATAGTTTTCTCACAAAGTTGTCATTGGTATAGTTGTAAATTTTAAGCTAACTTGCGTCAAATATTTATGTGCTTTTAACATAAGTGCTTTAATAACTATAAATTTACAAGTTTTTAACTTTATTTATTTATATTATTTTTTTCAGAAACCACTTCAAGTATGTTTTCGTGTATCAAGATTATCGTTGTTCTTTACAACTTTATATTTTGGGTATTTGTCTTATATAGTTATAAACCTGGTAATATATTTTTTTGTTGTAGTTAATGGGTGTCGTGATTCTGGGATTCTCTGCTTATCTGTGGTGGGATTCGCAGAACTACCTGGACATAAATGAAATTAGCAAATACTACATCACGCCATTTGTGATGCTTCTCATTCTGGGAGCGATCATGACTGTGGTGGGCTTTCTGGGATGCTGTGGAGCTGTGCGAGAATCTCGGTGTCTTCTAGGACTGGTACGATATAACTAACTTCAACTTGACTAATTAGATGGTTATTAGTTAACGATGATTGTTGCTTTACATACTCTAGTACTTTCTGTTCTGCATGACCATGTGTATTGCTAGTGGCGCTTCTTTGTTTTGGGCAGTCCAGAACGAGGATATGGTATGTTATTGAGACATCTATCTTTACATTGCTTTAGTGTATTAACTTGATTGATCGCCAATTAGGTTAGAGAGCGCATTAAGCTAGATACGACGAAGCTAATTAAAATAAACTACGGCAGCGGCAAAACCAATGCCACGGAGATGTTGGTTGATCGCATTCAGCGTGACTTCACATGCTGTGGCATTGTTGGGCCGGAAGACTGGATTAGCTCCAATTACAACAATATTAACTCATCGGCGTTCGAACGTGGCATCACTGAGAATCTACCCGAACAAGGATCCTACCGAATTCCTCGCTCATGCTGCAAAGTGGGCTTTGACACCTGTTTGGCTCACGTGGACAAGATTACAAAGGCAGGCCGTATCAATGAAATTGACGGGGTCAACACCAAGGGGTGCATGAAGAAGTTTGAAAACTTTATTCGTGACAAATGGTATCTGGTGGTGCTCGCTGGTTGCGTTCTGCTTGCTGTTCAACTACTCGCACTTCTCTTTGCTTGTTTCTTCTGTTGTGCCATCACGCGCCAGGAAGACAAGTAAAGTGACATCTATTTCCAACTTATGCCAAACACTTTGAACTATGTCACTTCCCTCGGCTTTATTTATTTATTTATAATTTTTATTATCTTTATCTTTTCACTGTACTTCTTTCCCTTATGTATGTTTTTGTAAAATAAATCGTGACCTATGCGCGCACATACACACACATGCACACTTGATTTGGAACAAAATACTCTGAACAAACCTAATTTGTTTGTACATTTTTCCATTGTTTAATTTTATGTTTTAATGTTATTGTTCTTATAACGTTTTTAATTTCCATTTCTTTATACATATATTTGAATACGGCCATGTTCTGGTTTGTTTGTGTCAATAGCATTGACTTTAGCAACACATAATATTTTTTGTTTACATTCTATAAATACCTATACTCTAGTTATATTTTGATTGTTTTTATAAAATTCAACTTTTATTTATAGTTTTTTGTTTACTATTTTGCTTAAGCATTCTATTTCATCATCATTATGTATAAAATTGCATCAATATCTTTTTTGAAATTCCTCAGTGAGTACATCTCCAAACCTGCCATTTTAATATTAAATTTCCAATTGCATTGGATAATTTCATGTCAATTAACCTATTTATTATACAATATTTTTAATTTTTTATTCAATATATAACTCCGATTTTGGAATTAAATTCTTTCACAAAATACGTCATATATTGAGGGCCGTGAATTTAGTATTTGTATATGTAGTGAAGCAAGCTGTAGATACATGTGTGAAAGGATAAATCACGTGTGAAGCTTGACTGGTTGCAGTTCTCTGTTTTTATGTTGTTGCTCAAGTTTTGACTAGATTTTCGAGATTATTTTGTTTTGGTTTTGTATTTTCCAACAATGAGTACCAAAGAAGCAAATGGAAATAAGCTCAATGAGCTTAAAGAAAGGTATTAGAGCTTAAAGCAGTAGTCAAATTGTTTTTATATTTATTTTATTTATTTCATAGGATATATAGTATTATTGAGTCTTCGAAAAATGCTATTTCAGAAGAAGAATTAAGCATACGAATGAGCAATGTTGACAAGAGTCAACGCGTCAAAGCTCTAAATTTGTTGTTAAACGAATCTAAAATCAAGGTAGTGATGAATAAGAACAAAATAAGTTACGAGTTGGTGGTTGTGGAAAAGAGTTTGGAGGATATTGTGTTGGATCTGGTTAAAGAATCTGACCGAAACGGCATTTGGGTGCGTGATATTCGCACTAAAACGCACCAATCACAAGTTGTGGTCAACAAAGCGGTGAAGAGTCTGGAGAACAAGAAGAAGATACGAGCGATCAAATCAATCTCAAATCGCAAGTTCTATGTACTCTACGACCTCGAGCCGGATGAGTCAGTCACTGGTGGCGCCTGCTACGAGTCTGGTTTCATTCGAGAAGATGTAGTGAAGAATCTAAAATCTGCATGCTTTCAATTCTTGTACGACCGTTACAAGGAGTGCTATGATAAGGCAATGATCAAACTACACTCGGCCGACGACTCAGAGCCACTGAGCATCAACTCTATCGATTCTTTATATGCATCCGCTTTGGATGTTTTCAACAAGTTTAAGGAGACTAAGATATTTCAAGAGATTAAACAAGCTGACATTGAACATATCTTGAATATTCTATTTTATGAATGTAAATTGATGAAATTGAAAGTGACCAACAAGATTCTCTATCGATATAATCCCTATAACCGTGATAAAACAGACATGTTCTATGCACCTTGCATGGTTTGTCATCTCTACCAAGACTGTAAGCCTGGCTCATCTAACATTGCACCCGAAACTTGTCAATACCAGAAACCTGATACATTTTAATGTATCTTAAAAGGATTTTAAGTTTTTCATTTATATAACATCTTAAATGAATTTGCCACATGATAAATGACGTTATGAAATAAATTCACGTTAAGTGACTGAATATGCGTTGGTTATATGATTTGTGACCTAAAAGGATAACGTGAATGATTGGTTGTGTAATACAAGTTCATTGACTCAGTGAGAGTTCAACAAACTTGATTTTATATTTCGCAGAATCAATACATTAATTTCTATGTGTGTGTGATTTGATATTTGAAAGTCGACATTAATTTGCAATGTCTCTGAGTGAGTGGCAACACGTACTAGTTTTAGTAACCATTCTAGGTCAACAGTTGTTTACTGAATCAATATAATGATCAACAAATTACAAATATTTTCATAATTGGTTCAACAGTTCAATTATAAATCAAAAACAGATATACAAAAAAATATATTTTTTATTAATTCAATTAAATCTCTTCAACTTTGTTTACAACAAATAAGTTTTTAATATACAAACAATAATAATTTAAAGAAAGTAGATTAAAAATAACAATATTAACGTTAAGATTGCCATTTTATTTTTTTTAAAGTTAACAATGCTATTGAAGACAGGCACTAATTCGCTCAATCCATTCTTGGGCAGTTTTCTCATCTGGAGCCATAAAATTATATAGCCTTTTGGTGAGTTGCAACTAGAAAAGACATGTGTCAGCACACCAGTACATTAAGTTTAGTATTACAACAAATACCTCAAATATTAGAGCATCGTTAGTGGGCGAAACGGAGACAACTTCACTCAAATCAATGTAGCCTTTGCAGCTGTTATAATCGTAGTCTGAGTCATAGTACCGGAGCTAGAAAGCAACAAGTGAGTGGTACCGCAATATCACAAGAAGAAATGGTATTACCTGGTGTTGGGTAGTGTCCAGCACGAACCAACGCTGCTTCCAAGCTTTGAGCAGTGCCCCTTTCTTGTAAAGGTATCCTTTGAAGGTTCCATTGTCGCGTTTCGAGTAGCGATTGATGAGTGTTAAATCTCGTTGCAATTCAAAAGGTGACTCCAGTTCGCTGTCACTGTCTGATTTGATCTCATTCGGCTTATACCCTTGCTCTTGAGTATTTCCGTTTCCGCTATCAATGGCAGTAGATTTAATGTTAGGAATTTTCTTATTGATTCTGTTGCATAACTTGGCCACGCTCTCTTTGCACTGATCGTGGCAAGCTAAATCGCACTCAGTGCACTTATAACCGTTGCGAACGCCTATCAGTAAGGCACAAAAGTCACATTTGGCAAGTGGAGAAATAAAGGTTTCAAAGTTATGCGGGGTAAACGATTTCACCTTTGACAAATAATTGAGATTGAGTAAGCCCATAGAGTAAGATGTCATTGCATCTAGTGGTTGAGAGTTTAGCTTCAAGGAAGGTGATCGCATCTCGCGAAATCGTTTCTGTTGACTTATCAACATTGATTCAATGTCAGTGTTGATTGGAATTTCAATTTTGTCCCATAGTTTTTGCCACTTCTGAGAGTTGTAGTTCAATTCTCCTTCAAGAAGTTTGATTTGATCAAGCATCTGTATGAAGCACGTTGGTAAAACATGATCAACTGAGTCGTAGATGGAATTAACCACGATTCGGCGAGTTGCCAGTTTTTCCAGATCAGTTCCAATAGTGAGTTCCTCTTGTCTATGGCGTTCCATTTGCATCACTTCGAGATCATAGCTGGGACCGTGGGCAAACTCCTCGCCAACGTAGTAGTCCCAAATTTTGAGAGAAGGCATATTGGTCAATGGGCGTAAAACTGCGGCATCAGTAAAATTACCTTCAATGCTGATAATAGGCACATAATAAAAGTTGAAGAATATGGGAGATTTCATCCAAATTCTAGTACAATAATCCCAGAAGGAAGTGCCGATAAAATTGCTCGTAGCATTTGTGTTATTTTTGATCTGACTTGTAGCATTCTTGCTTGAGATTCCACCCATACCGGAACTGGTTGTATTTTTTCCTATTGAAATATCTTCATCGTTTGAGGTATCATCCTCGTCGTCTTCTTCTGTCAATATTTTTTTTAAATTAGCATTGAGCTTGATGTCGTCTTCAAGCCAGCCACACTCGCACCGGTCAGACTCAGAATCATGAAGGAATGTACGAAATCTGCACGAAACATAGTGATAAGCCAAGAACTTGATGAAATATTGATTGAATTCGAAGGAAAGAGGGAATTGGGAATGTATCTGATGGACTACATCGAGAAATTGTAGAAAGATAGGCGCAAAGCCAGAAGAGATTGACGCAGCTGTCAAATTGGATCGATGTGTAAAACGATGACCAAAAGCCAGCCATTCTTTCTCAATAAGTGTACGAAAACCTTCAAAGGTACGGTAGTATGGATCGAGACAAAGTTCGGCAATTGAAACAATCTGTGGAACTAAGTCACTTCCTTCTTCAAGGCATAACATTACAGACGATCCTCGAATGTCAACAAGTTCAACAATCAAAGCAGCCATTTCCATTATAGTTTGAATCTGCTTCAGCCAATCAGTGTTAACAAAATCTTTCAAAAACGTGCTTGAACTTGAAAGACTGTCACTATTCTTAGTGTCGGATGGAGTACATACTTTGAGAACTTTTTTGAAGCTTGATTTAACGTGACGCACTTCGTGAATTTCAATTGGAATAAACTCATAGTTACCACTCTGCTCATGAGGTTTGACATACCGGAGAAAATTTTTCTCGCCAATAATATATAGTGCTGAAAAGTTGGCATTGAGTGAAGAAGAACTGATGGAAGAGTTAAGCGAACTAGGTGCTTGGGTAAGTTCTCGACTCAACTCATCGGTCAGTATGAAACTATTTTTCTTGCTTTGATTGCCATTTGAAGTGAACGAGTTTTTGCGCACTTCCTTGCCCATCGCTGAATTAGACCACTTTTGAAGTTGTCGACCCATTGTATAACCAATAGTAGATTTTCCTCCCGATGTGCGTAGAGTGTTTAAAGCACGATTAAAAGTACCTCCTGTACGACTAACGACATTTGATGAAATCGGTGGCAGATACTTCCGGTATGAATCGGGTGAGTTTGAATATGAATTCACGCTCGAATTTTCAATATCAGACAGTCGTTGTATGCAATTGTGCCGTGAATTGGCTAGTGAGAAATTGACTATAGACTTGATAAAGTTTTCATGCTCAACTTGCGCTTCGTTATTGAAATTGGTCCCGGGAAAAATTTGAGTAGAATTTGTATTGCTAAGGTTTGAATTACCAGATTGGTTCTTGAAGAGCCCAATCATTCCTTTGCTGTGAGACGAACTAGAACGCAAGATAAGAGCTCGAGTACGAGGGTGCTTCCAAACAATGGCAGGAAAGCGATTCTGACGATAGCAACGAGCTACCTTTTTCATCATCTCGTCAGTTATTTTGTTGGGCACCACAATCAAACCAGGATATGTCCGACATACTGAGTAGTGGATATTAACAGAAGATATGCGAAAATAATCGGCGGAAGTGTTGGGAAAACCACCACTATGAGTCTTAGACAGCTTGGAACCAGTAATTGAAACCAGGTAAAGAGGACTATAATTCTGAAATCCAAGCCGTTCATAATCCTTTACGTATAGCATCTCATGAAGCTTATGAAATGATCGATTTTCAGTCAAATTGTAGGACGATAGTGAGCTAATAGAGTGTGTTGTCAAATTGTCAATCGAGTTTGCAATGTTGAGTTCTCCTTCGCAATTCTTCTCCTCGGAAAAGTACTTGCTGGGTCCAGGTCCTGACGAACCCATCATCGTATAATACCCATTAATGTCTTTGAAAGGTTTATTCTTTGATTTGAGATTCTTTGTTTTAAATCCAGCCTTCTCTGCTGTTCGGAGCAATGTTTTCTTAGCCATGCCTTGAATTGTCTTCTTTTCTTTGTTTTTGCGCTGAAACAATTGCCTCGTGTGAGATACTCCGAGTTGAGATGTGAAAGCAAAATGATGGAAAATTGTGGGAGGAGATCTCTCGCGATTTAGTATCTTGCGAAAAGTTTCAATCTTATCCAATTCAACCTCTTCATCAAAGGCAACCTTGATCACCTGGAAAGTGTTTGATTTCAGCTGAAGACCTTCAGGCAAGTACTGATCAAGTGATGGTATCGGAGGTATGTTGATTCGTTTCTCCTTCACAATGGAGGCTATGGGAAAACTTCGAACAATAACAGACTCGGAAGCGAAAGGGTCGATGGGTCTGCCTTTGAATATCACCCGGTAGTTGGTGAGAAAGATAGCTCCTTCCGCGGGAATCAACTGAGTGCCACCAATCACACCAGTTCGACTCTCGTCTTTGCCATCGTTGATGAGAAAAGCTCTCAACTCGTTGAAGGTGAACTCTTCTCCAGGTAAAGTATGAGGATTTAGAATCTTAGGTTTAGGCAACGGAGGCAAATGTCGACTCTCGCGCCAAACAGGTTCTAGACTTTCGATTTGAATAGAAACGACACTTGGAATAAGATTGTGCAACTGACGGATCGAATCCTCTCGAATTCCTGAATCATTGCACACCTTGTCAAGGAACTTATTAATAAACTTAATTACACTCTGAGCTATCTCCGAGCTAGAGTGATGCATTAGTCCTGCATTGCTATCCTCTTCAAAGCCAGATTCGTTGTCATTGATGATGCTCTGAGTGGCACCACTTTCATCATATGCGTTGGATTGGTTGGTAAAGTTAGAAATCGAATGAGCATCTATTTCTTCAATAGAGTGTTTCGAATTGTTTGCTGTAGAATGGCGACTTGAAATGTCAAATGGCACCTTGAAAGCCACAATTATGTTAGCATAGTGAATCGCTTGTGCATAGATAGTACTGTTCTCTTGTTTCACGTAGTCTTCAATCTTTTCATTATCTTGCTTATGGTACATACGCATTTGTTGTGCTGCAATCTCAAGTGGAGAATCTTTTAAAATAAACTCCGAAAACTGTTTCGATATTTCAACACTGTCAAAAGTCTCTGTACTTTGATTAACATCACTGGAACCGTAAAGATTTTTAATATCTTTCTCAACATCGAGGTAGAAGGTTTGCTCCCAGAATTGCAAGTTAGACCAAATGGCATGATCTTGAATGCACGTATACGCAAACTGAATCACGTTGGTTGAGAGACGTCGGCAAAACTTCATAGCAAGTGGAACGATAGCGGCAGCGATTTCGTTAATATCAATCTCCGAGTTGTCTTGCAAGGCACAGTTGAGCAAGCGAACCACAAGGTCAAATTGTTCGTGTTCCAGCATAGCCTTGTTTCCGACTACGTGATTACATAGCTCATCACACAACGCCATGCGAGCATGCTTAGTCCGTAGAGCGCGCAACACAGCATTCAACGTCTTTCGAGCGTCATGTATCTTGTTCTCAAATATGGACGTTATGCATTTGCGCATCACTTCGAGACGACGAGCAGAGTTGAGAGCAATGCTTTGTATGCCAATCATTTCGTTGAAAAGAGGTATAGGTAGGCCCATTGGGACAATACGGGGCATTTGAGGAGAATTTCGAGTAGAGCTGGCACGATTGCTGATCGATGGCAACTCACGTTTGATGCGCTCGGTCTCGAATAACTCACTAATCAAGGCAACGTCAAGAGTTGGAAAGCATGGTAGATGGACTCGCATAAAAGCGCCTTCGGGCGGCATTGGAATCTTCACTTGTAACGTTGAGGTAGGCGAGCCTCCTAGAGTTGGATTCTCATTCATGTAGATCTGATGAGCTAATTCTCTAATATGCTTCAATGTCAAATCTGAATTTTTTATTTCCTCCTTGAGAAAGTTGTGTAAAGATGAATAAAGCTTTAATAAAATAATAAATCGTTAAAATACATCTTCTATATATTTATATATTATGTAAAAATACATACATCATCGAATAAATCACAAGGCCTAAAGGGAATTCCTCTATCCTGCACAAATGTGCTGAAATAGATGCAATCCAAAAGTCGAGTTACGAATTCATCGTTGATGTATTTTCTTTGGCTCAAAAAGGATGCCTTTGTAAAAATCCAGGATATTTATGAATTTATAAAAATACCCATAATATAACTATACCTTGTTAAAAGTAATAATTGGCTTAGGATAAATTCGACTGACAGTCAAACAAGACCTATAACCTTGTAGTAGTTGTGTAAAAACGCGAAGAAAAATGGCTCTGATTTCCTTATCCTTTAATAAAATGAAAGAAGGTATGTTTGAACAATATAAATAGTCATAAGAAAAGGAATTACCAGAATATGAGGAGGTGATTGTTTGCTTTGACTAGTTTCAAATGCATTATCGGCATGCGACAGTTGAGGTCTTAAAACCAAGCACAAGTTGTTAATCAGTTGAGTGTTCAAAGTATCATCAAGTTTGGTCATCATCAAGCCATCGGGAATCTTCACTGAACCTTCGTCCAAATCAACGATAATCACATCAATCTAGCAAACAAAAGTAAATGTTGGGCAAACATGAATGATACGAATAGTAATACTAACCACTTCGATAGCTTGACTTTTGAGCGAGGAATGCATTCCCATCAAGAATGGTGTTGGTGAAGCAATAAAGTCAAAGAGAGATGAGGGTAAAATTGGAATATATATGTGACTATAGACAAAGGGGTACATCAAAGAGATAAGTGCGCGTGAAGCATTGTAAATTTGAGTATATGATTGGGACAAGATTAGCACTTTGTTTTCAGTCATCAAAGCAATCACAATATTGACAGAGGCAGAAATGCCTAGTTGAGTGAAGAGTTCATATACACAAGTTGAGGTCACAGGTATGGTCGACGACAATGGTGGCTTTAGAATTTGCCGATCTCCGGCACCCAGACTGAAAGTTATCGCCGCACTTCCTATTTGGTGAAAGCACATTTGTTAAATCAATTCCGCATTTTAGATCAGCATTAGTTTTGACTTTCATACCAGACGGAGGTACTTCAATAGAAGCTAGTAAATTCGTTATGATGCACTCAATTTTCACATCGATGTTATCTATGTAGACTGTGTAAATCACTGTAAGGCAATTCTACAAACATAATGCCGATATTAGGGTCAAATAACTGTCTAAATATGCAACAAAACAAACCTTTAAAATATCGGGAAAATTGTGCCGAGAAATAAGTAGTAAACACTTAGGAGCGTACATCATTTGATGAAAAGTATTACTCTTCGGACTTTGAGGAAAACTCCCCTTGACGGAAGAGTTTCCAAGAAAACTTGGATACGAAAGATCCATTGAACTAAGTGATTCATCATCGATATCTTCATCATCTTGCTTAACTGGATGAATTGCAACAGATTCATGGAACACAAGACAACCACAATAATGCTGGACTGCTAACTCGTCGGTTAGAACAAAAGTAAAAAATGATGGTTGCTGCGGATGAGTGGACAAACGCCATGATTGAGGCTGACAGAACTATTCAAAATGACAGTTGACATATGTTTAGATATAATCAAGACGAAAACACTCAATTACCGTGGAGATGGAGTCCACAAACGGACATTCGCTCCACTCTTTTTCAGGAAAGCCTTGCAAAACTTTACCCTTACTAACACCACCCCCTAGAAGAGAACATATAAAAACATATAAAATATAGTTACCAAATAAACCAAAGTTACTTTGAGTTTGGTAGTCGTATCCGACGATAACAAAATACTCAGCAAGCCTTTCGCACATATTAAAGTTGTTTTTGATGAAAAATTTTATATAATCTAATAATTAGTAAAATTAGTTATAATTTTTTGATTAGAATATTTAAAAAATCATTACCAAGAGTATATCTCAAGTGATTGTCATCTCAAATTGGCTCACCGAAGAGGAAGAAAGAGTACAAGAAACAGCTATATAAAAATGGTAATTTTTATAGAACAAAAACAAAATATTACTACTTGTGAACATATGGGTAGCTTCAAATGGGTTGTTGTTTATAGCAAACAGAGTATGGGTTGGCTTAGACCGAGATGGCTACAGGTGAGATCAGTGCAATGCATGCATGCACCCGACGAGTGTGAGAGGTGTCGTGGGGTGGCCAGCAGGGTGGCTCAGGCAAGCATGGTCCGACAAGGCACTCGGCATTCACATTCATCCTCAGTGTTTGGACACACCGAGAAGAGAGGCACCAGGTCCAAGTGAAGGTTCTTGTCGTGATGATTCACACCTCGCTAGTTTGTCCATTCTCCCAACTCAAACAACAACATTAGCCCAAGCGGCCAGTGCAAGCGAGACAGCTGGCAAGACCAGTTTGTACACTGCGTGTGTGATTCAAGCCATGTCGTTTGGTGTAAGTGGATTGCGCCAGCTGAATTGCATTCATCCAATGCCACTATTGTGATGCCATCCACCAAGCTCAACGCACTACAAACACTACACTCACTTACCCTCCTTTCTTATTTCCTCACTTTCTCCATTCTCTCCTATTTCTTGTTGCAAATTTTTTTTGTTTTGTTTCAAACTTGGTATTTAATTTTAAAAGATATACCATTTATTTTTATTATCACATTTATTAAAATAACTTTCATTTTCTTATTCAAATTGAAACTATGTAATGGTTGAAATTAAATTTTTATTTATTGTTAAACAATTAATTATAATTGTTTGCAAGCTAAAAATAGTGTCACTAATGCAAATGGTTCCCAAACAATGTCTTGCAAAACACTAATCACGCTTTTCATTGATTGTTTTGCTGATTTTTCAAATTTGCAATTTGATAAATGTCAATGTTAAGAGCTTTTTGTTTTGGTTTGTTAATTGACACCGTTGATAGTAAAGTGATGCCTCGTGAGGGGAAACAATTGATTGCAACAGATAGATCATCTCCAGTCGTGCCATCAATCACTTACACCAGACACGTTAGAAAATACCACAATTGGCATTGAGTGTGCTTGTGGACACAACTGACAAATCTATAACACTATGATTTGCACTATGTTTGCATTTAGGATTCAGATCTCTGCATTAAATCTTCCACAAGTCACAGTGTTGAAATTTCCCGATCACAGCAAGGACTTTAAAACATTTGGCTGAATGTGGCTCTTTAAAACGCTCTCATTTCTGTAGTTTTGTTTACTTTACTAATTAATATAAATAAAAATGGGTGAATTTGAAAATTCGATAAATGAATTTTGTTTTGTTCTAAAAAGCAAATTATTGCAAAATATCTCTACTTTACTTAATTAACTTAGCGGTACCGTAAAACAGTAGAGGAGGGGATAATGGTGAAGTGGTTAGGTCTAAACTGTAAAGAATAATGTCTACGATCACAACATTGCTATAGCGTGCAAACTAAGCCAAAGATTTACCTAGATGTAAAGAAAGGTATGCAACTATTTATCTATTATTGATATATAAAAATAAAACTAGGAAAAATAAATAAGTTTTCAAGTGACGATAACTAAACGTGCCATCTTAATGATTTACTGTGATCATTAGCATGTGCAACTCTTTTCACTAATAGTAAAGCCATGGGCACTGGGAAAAAGTTAACTGCATAGTGACAGTAAAAGATAGTGCTTGGAGCATGCAATAGGTTCTTTGCAAGTCGACTCTTGAACCTCACGCACAATTAACATGACAGACAATCGATTTGGATAATAAGCAGTACTTTTAGCCCCGTAGTCTTCCTTTTCGCACCGCCGCTCGTAGAAATTACTCTCACTTACATCAGATAGAGGCTACAAGTGAACCAATTGAGAGTAGTGTCTACTTGGCAAGTCTGCAAGATCACAGTGGAAAGGGTCACTCGAAACAACCGCATCAATGACAGGATCGAATGAGCGTAGCAGCAGTGTGACTTGTGTTGTGTGTCACTAGCGCCATTGGAGTTACCTCGACTAGTCAAGCAGCTTGCATTCTGAGCAAGAGGAGAGCCAACGAGCCCAGACCGAATCTGAAACGACATCTCGCTCCACTGCAGTCTCGCGCTATGCACAGCACTGTCTGGTGCCACTTCATTCCACCTCCACCAACATGTCTCTCTTTTTCCGTAATCTCCTCAGTCGCTTTCTGAGTCACTTCTTCCAGAATTTGCCACCTAAATCGTACAGATTTCAAAGCAACGAGATAGCCAGTCGGTACGAAATTCGATTGATTAAAGGAAATCAACACTCGCACTGTCACAAGAATGCACATCACTTTGACGCCTTCTTTATCGCTTCGACCAGTGGTAACAACATAGCTTGTTTGATGATACGACCCGTCGAGCAAAGCAAGTACACCATTCTGTTCAACCACGGAGGCACTGTAGATCTTGGTAACTTGTGCAATTTTCTCTACACACTTGCTCAGCGTCTCTCTTGCAACATCTTTGTTTATGACTATTCGGGTTTTGGCCAGAGTCAAGGTTCGCCTACCGAGAAAGCAGTTTATGCCGATGCGGAGACAGCACTAGGCGTCTTGATGGAGCGTTATCACCTGACGCCCCAACAGATTATTGTTTACGGACAGAGTCTGGGTACGGCACCCAGCTTGCACCTGGCCATCAAACACCCACAAATACGTGCAGTCGTTCTCCACTCACCTTTTCTCTCTATCGCTAAGTTATACTTGCCAAAGGCTCACTCGGGCCATTGTCGCTTTTACGATTATTTCAAAAAGTAAGCTCACTAGCAATGTGTAACAGTGATTCATTCTAATTACAAATTATTTTTTTACCTAATCCAGTGTGGAAATGATAGGACAGGTTGGACAACCTGTTTTGATAATGCATGGAACTGATGATTTGGTGGTGCCCATCTCGCAAGCAAAAAAGTTGTATCATCGTACTGAAAATCCTTTACCGCCACTTTGGGTGGAAAGCGGAGGTCACGACGATCTTTTCACTTTTGATTCTTACTTGAAGCGTCTTAAACGACTGGTTGAACATGATCTTAAATAATAACGATTTTTTATGTTATTCCGTTATTCATAAATAATACATTTATTTCAAGTGTTTTTGGAACTGATTTATTAAAATCATTTGGATGTGTAAATAAAATCTTCAGAACAATCAATTTGTTTAAAAGGGGCTATAAACATAAATCGATAGCAAGTTTTCGAGAAGCTCAAGAGCTGGTCAAAGTTTTCTTTAGTACTATAACTATAGTTTTTGCTAAAACTTGCTCATAGTTTGAGATGGGTGAGAGTAAAATTATAGATTTATAAATGCTACCGTGATTTGTGCATGACCACAAAATTGAACTACGTCACCATTTTGAATAAATTAAATCTTGGTAGTTTATTGTAATATTTATATAGATTTTTAATATAGCGATTAATTTTAGTAAGAGGAATATGGAAAGTGTGAGACGGCAAAGAAGAGGTGTTGACGGTGTGCGCCCACAGTCGGCAATATCTTCCACATAGGAAACTTTTAGATTTAAACACGACTAGCATTAATTCAAGTAGCGTTCAATATGCGGGAATTGAATAAAATGTCTCAAATTTGAATACGCTTCAAATTTGGTGTAAATCACTTAATATATATAAGTTGGCTTAATAAATTTCGCAATCTCCGGTCGTCTTTTTTGTTCAATATCTTAAAGAACTTTTAAATGCGCTATAAATCAAATTTTTCCGCGGGTAGATCAGTTTGATGTAAGAAGTAAGTTACGGTATCTATCCTCATGAGTTAAATAAAATTTATTTTTTTAATTACGAAAATGCGACGCTATGAGGTAGGTTTAGGTAATTTTAGAATGCTTCCACCAATAGGATTTCCTGATGGCACCTTTATAGGATTTGTTATATATTGCGATTGTATCATATTACGTCGATCATCATATATAGCATTGACACTGAAGATATAAGTATATAAGATGAAAAAGCTGTCCAGTGTCTGCACTCGATATTGTGATCGCAATACCTCTGCTCTGTGCAGCTTGCACTGGGTGTGAACAATAGTGAATCTACTTGGTTGCCAGATACCCCGCCACCACTGGTAAGTGATTTTGGTTCCTTTGATTTGGTGAATAGCCCTGGCTAGCCTTGCTCGGTGATGACAGTGCTGCAGTAGTGTGTGGGCAATAGCAACGGTCGATTGGTCAAGTGGTCGGCGAGGCTTGGTTGCGAGATAGTAGCGTCACATGATGGCGCGTGGCCGTGGCCAAAAGACGCCGATAGCCAGGTTTGTTTACCATTACCCAAAAGTGTCACCAGCGAAGTGCGACTCCAAGATGGCAGAGCCGGCTGTAATGACCATAATTGATGGTAATAACATTATTACAGCAATGGCTGACTCTTTCGCTAGCTGTCTGATTAGCGCTCAACCCAAGCAGATCTCGCAGGCGGACAAGCTGGCACCTAGGCGCCATGTCTAGTCAAGCTTTGCGAGCCTTGTCCAGCATTGTAGCACTCACTCCCTCTTGCTGCCCGCCCATTGAGTGCCCCTAAGACGCCATTAGCGACATCTCGCAAACAAGCCCAATGTCGCACACAATGAGTCTGCAGAGATTTTGTCAATAATTTTATAAATTCCAGTTTGACATGAAATGATTCTTGTTGAAGCAAAACCAATTTCTTTTAAGCGTCTAAATATAGAATACTATTCCAATCGTTTCACTTGACAAAGCTTCTCTCCTAATGGAAAAGCGAACAAGTTCATTGAGGATGATACCATTTAGGCGGTAAACCAGAGTTGCCATTGGTCGTCAGGTGGTGCTTGCCAAGCGGTAGGCGGACCACCTGGCCCAATGACATGACAGTGCCAAGTATATTTGTGATTGCCACAATTTTCAGATATCACTGCTTCGTGCTCTCTCTTTCTTCGCTTCGCTTTCTAATGAGAACAGTTTACTCTAATATCAATAATACTAGCAGAAAGTGTGCAGTGTTTTTTTAACAACTCCGTAACAATCCGGCAAGAGAGCAGTGAGTTAGATGATAAAACGCCAAGGCGCTCACGGTAGATTGTCTCGGGAGTTCGCTCGTGCGACAAAATATCCTTCTGAGTGACAATCTGCCCAATAGTAGTGCTCATTGATTGATTTTCTATGCACTAACGGTTTCGGACTGGTCTCCCATCTTGTAATTACTTGGCGATTAAGGCACGCTGCAAGGCACCACTGACTCGTAGTGGTGGCTCCCGTAGTGGCTGTCGTGCCGTCGCGCACGTTGGGCAGACACAGAGACAGAATTCTAGTTTCCATCCAGAAACAGAGTTTATTCAGAGCAGGCGCGCCAGCAAAGTGCGCACCGCTTCTCCTATCTTGAGTGTCTCGTTCGCCACGCGCCAAACTCGCGCCCCCGAATCGGCCCTCTTTGTGTTTGTGTGTATTTGATGTCCAATTGATGTGGTCGAGGTGCGCGTGCCACTGAATGGATGGCACACGCGTGATCTTCACTGTCACCGTACGCGATCCTTAATTCATTGGTCCGGACCAGCGGTGCAGTGGGCGCATCCACCGGCACCACCAGTGCGTGCTGCGCCACTGTGTCCGGTGCATAGCATCACCCCACTCTGCTCACCAAAATACCAGACCCAGGTAGTGTCGGTGTCACCTCGTGTCCTACTGAGTGCCACTATGCACACGGCGAACTGCACCAAGCTGTGAGACCAGAGGCGTCACGCTACCGCCATTGTCGCCACTCATCAATCGAACTCATTCTGTTATGAACCTGTTGCTTACTTCCTCGCCATTAACCCTTTCTCGACGGTTGAGCGCAATGAGTTTTTAATATCATTTAAAGACTCTAAACTCAATGTTTGTTTCCTCTTTACCGGAGAGTGTGTTCTTTCCATATTACGCAATTCACTGACTCACATACTCTCAAGAAAGAATTAAATTTCAGTTCTCTCTTCAGTTTCAATCACTCAAGATGGCCATTTCCGAGTACTCCCAAGACCAGATGGTCTACCCGAGTGATGACTTCAAAAAGGATGCCTATATCAATAATCTAGAAGAGTACAAGCGACTTTACAAGTTGTCCATCGAAGATCCAGCTCAATTTTGGCACAATATTTCAAAGAATTTCTTCTGGAAAATTCCACCAAGAACCAACCAGTTTGTGGAGTACAACTTTGACATCAACAAAGGGCCAATTTTTGTGAAATGGATGGAAGGAGCTAGCACTAATCTGTGCTACAACGTACTTGACCGCCATGTCAACAACGGATTAGGCGACAAAATTGCTTACTATTGGTAACAACTATTGTGATCATAGTCGAGACCTTCTTATCCTTGGGGTAACCTTCCATTGTTGCAGGGAAGGCAACGATACGAACGAGTCGCGCAGCATCACTTATGCAGAGTTGCTCAAAGAAGTGTGCAAGTTTGCCAACTACCTGCTGAGCCGAGGTCTGAAGAAGGGTGATCGAATTGCTATCTACATGCCGGTGACCATCGAATTGGTGGTGGCTATGCTGGCATCGGTTCGCGTCGGTATCATTCACACTGTGGTGGTAAGTGATTCTATTTACGCTCACTCAAAGTCAAAGTACTTAATCGATAGTTAATAACACATTGTTTTTGATAATTGTTTCAAGTTTGCCGGTTTCTCGGCTGAGTCGCTGTCTGAACGTATGATCGATGCTAGATGTTCTATCTTGGTAACTATGGATGGTTCATTTCGAGGAACCAAGTTTATTCCGTTAAAAGACATTTCTGATGCGGCCATAGAAATCTGTCGTAAAAAGTATTCTATTGCACAAACGGTTTGCAAACAATTTTTAATTTTTTACTTGTGGATTGTTAGGGGACACAATGTGAAAGCCTGCGTTGTGCAGAGACACATCAATTTGTCACAGGTCAAGCCAGGAGCGGATATTAATAACAATTTACAAGTAAAGTGGAACTGTAAACTAGACGTGTGGTGGGATAGTGCAATGAAGAACATGTCAGAAAAGTGTGACCCGGTGTGGATTGATGCTGAAGATCCACTGTTCATTCTTTACACTAGGTAAGTAGGCAACAAGCTAATCCAGACACGTCTAAGCCATTGTGCTCGGCAGTGGAAGCACAGGCAAGCCAAAGGGAGTACTGCACACTTGTGGTGGCTACATGGTCTATGCGGCTACGACCTTCAAGTATGTCTTCAACTACCGCCCGGACGATGTGTTCTTTTGCACCGCAGATCTAGGCTGGATCACTGGCCACACAGTCAACGTGTACGGCTCATTGGCTAATGCTGCCACTATTGTGTTATTTGAGGGTACTCCCTTCTACCCGCACCCAGGACGACTCTGGGAGATAGTAGACAAGTTACAAGTGAACACTTTCTACACTGCTCCAACGGCAATTCGGTCACTGATGAAGTATGGAGATGAAATTATCAACAAGTACGAGCTCGATTCTCTGCGGCTGCTTGGTACCGCTGGTGAACCGATCAACGCCGAAGCCTGGTGTTGGTACTACAAAGTGATCGGCAAGAGGCGTTGCCCCATTGTGGACACTTTCTGGCAAACCGAAACTGTAATCAATTGTATCTAGATCTAGTGAGTGCTTCTAATTAATCCAAATATTGATATTGCTGTAGGCAGCACCAATGCTCACACCTCTGCCAGGCTGCACTCCACTTAAGCCCGGGTCAGCTACTTTGCCATTTTTTGGAGTGGTACCTGCCATCATCGACAGCAATGGCAAAGAAATTGAAGGTCCAGGCAATGGCATATTGGTCATCAAAAAGCCATGGCCTTCTATTGCTCGAACTATCGATGGGAATCACGAACGCTACGAGATGACCTACTTTCACAAGTTTAAAGGCTACTTTAGCACCGGTGATGGTAAGTTAAAATTGAAACATTATAAATACAGTTCATACAAAAAATAAATATAAATTATACTCCTCAATAGGTTGTTATCGCGATGCAGACGGTTACTACTGGATCACTGGGCGTTCGGACGACATGCTTAACGTGTCTGGGCATCTTTTATCTACTGCTCAAGTGGAGTCGGCCATTGTGGAACACAAAGCAGTAGCTGAGGCCGCAGCGGTCTCAAGTCCACACCCAATTAAGGGCGAGTGTATATACTGTTTCGTAGTGCTCAAGAACGACTACGTGTTCAACCAGGATATCGAGAAAGACATTAAAGACAGAGGTAAACAGACGTAAGTTGCACAGCTATGTTGTTTTGTCTAACCTTCCCCTCTCTCATGCAGCACGGGAAAAAATTGGAGCACTCGCCGCTCCTGAAGTTATTCACCCGATCAGTGCGCTACCGAAAACGAGATCGGGAAAGATAATGAGGCGTATCCTTGCCAAAGTGACACGCAACGACACCGATCTGGGCGATATATCCACAATGGCGGACGAATCGGTTTTAGAAGAGTTATTCGCCACCCGTCACCTCTACTCCTCGTTTTAAGCAATCAACAATGGGCAATCGAGTTGGAAGTGCGCACCGAGTCACCCGCTAATGAGACGCGCACGCCCGAGGCATCAAACGACACTCGACCACTCTGCCCGTACACGTTAGGCTCGCCTTGTCGACCACGCTTCATAGTTTTATGTTTTATATTTTCCTTCAAATACTTGATGTTCGATTCCTCAAGTAACGTATATTATGTAGTTTTGTAATTATAATTATTAATCACATTTTTTGTCTCTCAATAAAAAGTGTATAGTTTAATAACCTCACTTGACACGTTTCAATCTGATTCTGTCCTAATCCAAACTTGTGACGGACGCAATACGAAGAGATAGCATTGTCTCTCCTAGATCTAATTATTCGTTATTGCGGCTAAGCCGTCTCGCCACCAAAGAAACTTGTCTTGCAACTTTGATCCCAAGTCAAGTCGCAATCACAGAATTCTAGTTTGGCTTGTGTGACATAGATTCGTGGCAGTCAGAATTACGACAAAGCTTAAAGTGTGCAATTGATAGCTCAGAGCTGAAAGTGTGTGCGTGTGTGTATTGTGTCACTGACCAGTCACAGAAGTTCGATTCACGATGCCCTTCGTGCAACTGACAGGACACAAGATCTACTACGAAACGTATGGGCATGGGGAGTGTGTTTTACTTATGCTGCCCGGCTCACTAGGTGATATTCTAATTATTTTCATTCTCATTTGGTGTTAATTCATTTTATATTGATTCTATAGGTTCCACTAGATTGGAGTATGAGAAACAATTCAACTATTTCGACCCAAGCAAGTTTACCATCATCTCTTGGGATGCGCCTGGTTTTGGTCAAAGTCGACCACCCGAGCGAAACTATTCTGATTGCTACAAGCGTGATGCCAAATTGCTGAATGAGTTGATGACTGAGGTGATCAAGGTGGACAAGTTCGCATTGCTCGGTTTTAGTGATGGTGGCCGAACTGCTATCGCTCTGACTAGCCTTTATCCCGAGCGAGTGAGCAAACTGATTCTGGTGGGCACCACTTCTTTCAACAGTCCCAAGGAGAAGCAAATTTTCGAATTGTGTCGCAACATTGATGGCTGGTCTAACGAGAGACGAGCCAAGTATGAAGAGGTGTACGGGCAAGCATTGCAGTCGATGTGGACCAAATGGGTAGAAGCCAACCGGAAGCTTGCTGATTTCCTTACGCCACAACTTAGTCAAATCGTTTGTCCTACACTGTTGCTATACGGAGAGAATGACATGATTGCCCCTGTAAACCCACACGCTCGTCATCTCAAGCAACACATCGCCAGCGCACGAGTCCATATCTTTCCCAAGACCTCTCATTACTGCCATCAAGACCGTGCTCATGAGTTTAACAAAATTGTTGAAAAATTTTTAATCCAATAAACAATTAAATAATGTAATCAAAATAACATTAAATAAATAAATATAGAATAATCATTCATGAAGGCACATTAGCCAACTATTTGGTAATACTTTTCCATTTTAAAATAAAGTAAGCTAACAAACGAAGGACGACTATGTATAAAATGATTAGAGCGAAGTTGATAAATAAATCTATGTCGCCAAGTGAAAAGCGACTTAATATAATCGACTGGTTGATCTTTTTAATGTCCTTGTTGTAGCCATCAATCACATATTGAAGCGTTGGAAGTGAAGTATAGTCATTGATACATGAAGAAATGTTAAGCAGCGAATGGCCAAAGTAGTCAACAAAGTCGGACAGTTCTAGAGGTGTTGAGCCCGAATCGCATCGACGGAAACCATAGAAGATAATCAACACACATTCGATGGCCAACTTGTAAATTGAGGCGTAAGTGAAAGGCCTCACATAGTATGGCAACCGATTGACCGGTATGATAAAGCCGCTAAATATGAAAAATGGAACAAAAAGCATCGCGCCAACAATCAACGCCGCGATGGTGTTGCTGATGAAAAATATTGATATCAACATGGCGAAGCTGTGGGCTAGCAAAGAAGTTGCAATGACTACCGCCAGGTAGAGCACAAATCTCCACACGCCTGGAGGTTGTTCCACCAGGCAATAGGTGAAGATAGCATATATCAAAGGAAAGGTCACTGTGGCTGGCACATCGGACAACGACTTGGACACATAGTACGACCATCGAGTATACCACTTGTTGGAATGCTCCTAGATGCCAATCAAAAGGTTACTCATTAGATGCCTCCATGAGTTACTTTCGTACCTTAATGAAGACGGAGAGTTCGAGGGGAAACAGCATCAACGAAGGAACAAGACTAATGATGACAGTAAACATAATCGATGTAATCAACAGGATAATGTCACGGCTCAAAAATGATGTAATCTTGTAATTGTCAGGATTGGAACCCATCTCGAAAAGTTTGCGCGCAAATCTTGTGGAATTGAAACATTCATTATCAATGAGGGACGCATTGCGACTTCGAAGAACCAAGCGTACTGCCATGATCATCAATAGGCCAAGAGAACGCAGTCCATAGTTAAATGGTTCGCGAAATGATATTAGTGAAGACCGCTTGAATAGAGTCCACGAAGAGTGCAACTCGTCAAAAGCCATTTTCTTGGAGAGCGCGCGATCCACATTGATGCTCACCTGGTACTGGTTTTGGTCTTCCAATTCTTTTTCATTTTCAGTGTTCGTAAGTTTCTGCAATGGCTGAAGGACCAATGAATTTTACTAAATAATCAATGCTCACCCATTGCCTACCTCATCTCCATGGAGACCACTGGCGACTTCCAGTGTAAAATCAGCGATGTTATGAAAGATAGGGCAGTACAAGTTGTAACTGTTGAGATGGCCAAGTAAGTCCTGCCCGCGACCAGTGTAGATGCAGGTTCCAATTGAGGAGACCACATAAAGATGGTCAAAGTAAGAAAAGAGTTTGGCCGACGGTTGATGGATCGAAGCGCAGATAATGATCGGATGGCTCTTCACTAATGACTTGAGCAACTCGATCAATTGCAACGAGGAAACCGAATCGAGCCCAGTAGTGGGCTCATCCAGCAGAAGCACATTGGGCGAGAAGATCAACTCAAGCGCGATCGAAAGACGCTTCTTTTGCCCACCGCTACAGTGAGTGACTCGTACGTCAGCACACTGCGTCAAACCTGCAATTTGAACAGTTATTCAAGTCAACACACCGATGCTAATTTTAGAATTCCCACCTAGCTGTTCAATGATTTCATCCACTTTGTGCTGGTCATGTTTCACTTCATCCACTAGTTTCACCGTACTATTTGGCTCATTATCTAAGATGTCGATGTTACGACCACAATACTTCTGCAGTTGGCAGGCATAAGCCAAGCTTTCTCGAATAGACAAAACCGAAAACAAAAAGTCACGTTGGGGGTTGTAGATGATGCGAACTTCTTTGATGTCACTGTTTAACATTGAAAAGCATAAGATAATGTTATATGATCAATAACATTGGAGTTGATTGGAAAAGAGTTAAAGTTAAACAAAACTTGCCTGGTTGAGCTGGAAACCCAGATTTGGCCCGAGACTCCAGTAATTTTTCGCTTAGCAAGACATTCAAAAAGTGTAGTTTTTCCCGAACCGCTCGGACCAAGAACGGCAGTCAGGTAACCACTTTGTAAGTGCCCATTCAGATTGTTGATTAAAACTTTATTTTTCGAAGCTTTGTATGTCAAGTTTTTCCAATAGAGATGAATCGAATCATGTTTGGAATTCTCAGTGACTTCCTCGAGCTGCATAATTGTTAAGTTGAAAATCAAGTGCTGGAGTAGAGTAAATAAATTGTCTGCACCGACTTTTCAAGTAGAATTAATCGACACGAGTGTCAACATTGGCATGAATCATGCGCGGCAAGAGCGAATCGATTGAATAGACAAGTTGCAATTACCGCCCGACACAGCATACAAAAGGGAAAGTTTTCGACATTCACTAGCAAAACAGGTTTGTCAGAGTGAGTGGGTGTGTCCACACATGGAAGAACACTCAACACTACCGACCAGTCGTGTGTTGAAGCTGCTTGACCCACGAGTTCGATTTGTCACTGTCGAGTCCGATCGCTAAGTAATCAACTTCATCGCACAGGAACTCACGACATGCAAAAGCAATGAGGAAAGAATCCGAGCACGTTTTGCACTACAGCAGAATGGTTTGTCAGTGGGACACAGCACAGACCTCGTTGGTTGTTGCCTCCAACTAGCCAGTTAGTTCAATTCACACTGAGCACTACTGTTTACTTTCTCTCTCTCTCACACACTCAGTGGATTCTGGGGAGAATGAGCACGGCGCACGTCTCTACTGCTGCTCCATGCTCTCTACGGTGGTGACACAATCGTTGTGGCCTATCTACCAGATCTGTCTAGACTGGTTACTTTCCGCCAAACCAACTACTGAACTGAATCACCTGATGGCTGGTTACACTCACTGACAAGAGGAAAGTCGAGTGATGACCTTTGAGTCACCAAAGTGACGATACACTTGGACAATGTTATAAATTGCTAGGTGATGATAGGCTGCAGCGTTCAATTAATTGGCCATCAGTGTCGGTTCAGTTGACAGTGGAACACGTCACCAACCCCAGCGCGTCATGGCATCTCAACTCGTAGCCGAATTGTTTGGTGAGCAGGCCGAGATGGACGAGTTCACTGCACAGTACCGGCGCCAAGTTTACTCCAGCAACTCGGCTGGTGGTGAGCAATATTTCGTCTTCCAGCAACACCTCACCAGCACTAGCACGCTAGGTATGCTTCACTGAATTGCCACTGGTCTTAACTTCTTCATTCGTCACTGCAGGCTCGATGACTTACTTCGATTGCGTCATCGTTTTCTTGACAACCCTGCTAGTGGGCTCTATATTGTTACAAGCTGTCTACCAATGTAACCACAAACAAGGTCTCTATACTCTCTGGTATGAAAATCGCAAACGTGCCAAACATGAGAACAAAGAGGAAATTGAGCTCAGCTCTTACATTAAATATTACAATATCTAAATGTGAATCTCGATCTTAGTTAACATTTAAGTTTAAGTTTACTATCATTTTATAATATATTATATATAATATATGTTCAAATTATGGTGTTAAAGCAAAATGAAGTGTTCAAAATGAATGTCATAAAACTAATTTGTAGTTTAGAATCGCCTGAAACCGCTTCGTCTGCCCCTGGAGCGAGGAAAACTGCCTCTGCCACCTCTGTTAAACGGTTGGCCACGAAAACCGCGACTAAATTTACCAGCTGGTGGAGTGTAGAACTTGCGTTCGCGCTTAGCATCGGGCACTCCTTCAGGAGCAGTAATGGGCTGGCGTTTCTTGGTCAAACCTATTGACTCGTCGCCACCACCACTAACAATGACATTCTCCGAGGGAACCGTAGTGAGAACAGGTGGTGGTGAAGCTACCCGACTCTGTTTAAAAGACAGGTTAACGCTTGTTTTGAACGAAGGTGGATTCTTGAAAAAGTCCTTAGTCAACGAACTAATATTGGTAGTAGCCTTGAGAGCGACCACTTTGATTTTGTTATCAGGCTGCTTCAATTCATCGGGTTTTAGCGATGTAATTAGTTTCTTTAGTTTGTTAATGTAGCTTTGCACGCCTGTAAATGATCAGTGGACAATTAGCAAAGCATCATTAGCAAATTATAGGTTACATTACCTAAAGCAAGATATTGTAGTCGTAATTTGAAATCCTTAAGAGTATTTACTTTTTCCTGGGAAAAATACTCAGGATTAAGCTTGCAAAGCTGATGAAATATATACAGTAAACACTCGACATGCGAAAACTGAGTACTAGGCATTTCTTCAGATTCTCCAGATGTGACATTCAAGTCTTCGGGAGGTTTAGGAACATAGTTCAAAAGCAAGTTAAACACAATGTTCTGACATTTTTCAATTTCGCTAATCTCAATATTTGGGGATATAAACGAAATTATTTCCGCCAAGACTTGAAGAACTTCTAATTCTATACCACTCTGTTGTTTTTCTAAAATGTTGTAAGAGGGCAATACTTTAAAGCAGATGTACAACACAAATTCAGTAGAGGGGGAAAATTTCTTTTAAAATATAACAAAATTATATTAATACACATTTTTATCATATTAACAGTGACGTACCGAAAAGTAAGGAATCCCATGTCGGATGCACATGAGAAGCTTGTCTAAAAAGTCCGTTTCGGTGGGCTATAAACGAAATAATTAAGTTGAAAATAACTATACTCAAAGTAAAAACTTACATTAAAATCATTGTTCAGCTCCGCTTGATCCTTGATAATGGCCAGCAAAGTATTATGACCGGGCAAGGTTTTCGAGATTTTGAGACCAGACAGTAAATTCATCAAAGTGATGAATTCGTCCTTGGTGACATCGATCAATACTTTCTTGCATTGCTCTAGGAACAACTCTTCTACTTCCTTAGTTAGAAGACTTTGATCGATCAAGCGAAGTCTAGAACCTAAAAATTTAATAACTTTATCTCGTGTTTCTTCTTCACCTTCTACGATTTGACCAAAAAGTGTGAGAAAAAACTTTTGTATGTCATAATTGGCGATAGTAGTCAAGGCTTGATTCACAATAGTCAACTCGCTCTGATCTTCCGAGAGCAATAGTTGTGCCAAAACATCTGCTATTTTAGCCACAAATTCTTTACGATCCCGGCAAATATTAGGCAATTCTTTGATAGCTCGTCGTCGAATCTAATCATAGACAATGAAACCAAATTTTATATATCATCTGGCTTAACAAACAAGTCTTACATTAATATCGTCATCTTCGCATAGATCCAATAATGCGTCAAAAGCAGCATCATAATGATTGGGAAAGTTGACAAAAAATTTCGATATAAACTGTGGGCATAGTTGTTTCTCTTGAGAAGTACCATGAACGGCAGCCAAAATAGACAGGTAAGAGGATTCAAACTATATTGTCATGAGTAATAAATTATTATTATTATTATTGAACTTTTTATCTTCTAAAAAGTACCTTGCTTATGTCTTCATTAGCAGTGTCTAGTTTATTGTAGTGTTCGTATAGTTCAGCTAACTTATCAGAGGCCATGTTGTCGATAAAGCAAGATTTAGGCCGAAAGAAAGAGAGAGAGAAAGATAGAAAGAGAAGACCGAGAAAAGGAGATAGAAAAGTGCATGCCACGGCCCGGTGCTTCCTTTTCAACAAAAAACACACAAGAAGAGACCAATGCAGCTGTCATTGTGTGTGACATCGATACTATCGATACCGCATCTGCATGTGCACATGCTCTCACTCTTCTACAGTCACTCTTCGATTGCATTGCCTCAATCAGCAAATTGAAATTCTGTTTTTATTTTTGTTGTTTGGATTTTGATTGTTGTTCTACTCTTAAAAATAAAATTTCTGGGTATGGTGGACATAATAAGAAAACTACAAAATGAAGCTTTAGTATACAGACATCTTAACCTTTGAAAAAATGTACTCAAAATGACAACAGGCAACACTCAAAAATTGGCCTGCTCAAGAAAAGTCCTCCATGTATGCATTATAAATCGCCATAAAGCAGGTACATACTTTACCTTTGGTCACATTTTAAAAAAGATCACTTTGTACAGGCAACACTCAACAATCGGCCCGCTCAAGAAAAGACCTCCATTATAAATCGCCATAGAGCAAGCGCACGCG